>KL567409.1:73243-83941 GCA_000715275.1 Gyrodactylus salaris
TTTCCTTTTCAATCAACTCTCCTCTCAAATGTCATTGGTTTATCTAAACTCTCTTCTTGTTATGTTTTTCTTTCAATGAATTAGCGTCACTCATTGCTCCATTTGTATCTCACACCTCTTCTCTCGTATTGTTTTTCTTTCAATGAATTGAAGAGCTTATAATTTCTTGAATGAATTCTTTCTCTCACCCTTATTCTTCTATTCCTTTATTGTGAAGCTTTCACAATTATTCTGTTCGTGAATGATGGAATGCTGAATGGAATATGGGTGAATATTGATTGAATTATATCCCATTTGCTATGGTGTGTTTAATCAATATTATGTTTTTTTTTCCAATTCAAAAAACTTGATCGCTTTCCCTCTCATCTACATTCCGAAAGAAGCTTTTCTCTACTAATTATTGAAAAACTCGTTAATTATTCTAAATATCACATTTCTAAATAACGTTTCCTCTCGTTAAACATGTTCTTTTCTTTCCTTGATATAGGGAAAAAATGATTTTTAGCTCTTCAAGACACATGAAGATTTAATTAGCTCTGTTGAAAATCTGAAATAACACTTGGTCACTTTAAAATGTATACCAGCCATAATTCTTCTCAAAGATAATCAAATTAATATTTTTTCTTCAATTTATTCCTCCTCTAATCCAATTAATAAATAATCATGCGCTTAATCAGGTCAAAAGTGATATCTCTAATGTAATCGTTTTCATCGAGTAATAACGTTCTGTAGGAATTGTCTACACCAACTCAATTTCCATTCTCTGACTCGAAATCAATAGCATTTGTCAAAGCTTATTGTTAATAATACACCCGCACTCTCTCCTGCTCAGCAGCACGATTGAATATATATACATCTATTTACAAACTTAATTACTCAATGAAATGCACCATGACTCATTACTAGTTCTTTTTAAATTGGATTTCTTCTCAAAACTCTGATTTCATTATCTCATAGTGATATATGCTCCTAGATTATTTAGTTAGTACGCAGGGAGAACAACTAGGCATGTTGAGTCAACATTGCTGCTTTGACTAATAACTACCCTGTTGCATAATCCCCTACTGTTGAGTATGAAACTCCCTCGAGGGCGACTTACCTATATCTCAAGAATATCCTGAGATTAGTTGAAATATCCCCAAGATACTTTATGGTGAATATTTTGTAAAATTTGCCCTTTTTCAATTTTCACTACTGATATCAACTTTTTCGGGGGATGTCTTGTATTCTTAGAGGTTTCAAATGCCGTTAATTACTTGTCTCATTCAATACTTTTAAATTTGCCTGATATTGAATTTATCACTTTAAATTATTCAGCTTTTGCTAAATAATCAACAGGTTCCCCACAAGGCTCTAAAATAATATTCTGCCCTCAAAAATTATTTAAGCACCTCATGCTTTTTTTTAGGTTACAGAGAAAATGCAGTTATTGAGCATAGATAATTCAATTGGTAGTCTTAACCAGATTTCGTCCTTGAAATGAATATTTTATGGATCAACTATTGATAATCATCAAGATCTTTAAAAGGACTACAGTTTCGAAAAATGAGAAGATATATTTTTTGAATAATAGAGACGTGGCTATTTTGTTCATTTTTCCATGTATCAATCAGTGAAAAGACTAGAGGCATTTCTGGCTATTCTTAAAAATATTGAAAAACATGGCAGCAGTCTGTCTTACACCCAAGACACTATTGAGAATTATAACTGGAATCAAGTGTGCTCATTCAAGTCTGATTGTATTTAACTCGTCATTGAAACTTTCAAGAACATACAGACCTTTCTGTGCCACATTCTGTTACTATAGGTTGACGACTAGTGATTAATAGAATTTCATCTGGAATGGAATAAAATTTAGGCATAAAAAGTATTTTAAATCGTAAGACGATTCAATGATTTAATGATACCTTTGCCCACTTCATCTCTTTTTGTCGAAAGATGATAGCTTTTCCTTCTCTTCGTCTCTCCACGTATAATTACAATAAGTTATCTCTCTAGGATCTAAATCACTTTTTGTCAATATTATCAATTAAACGTCGAAATAGTCATGATTAGATTATAGGAGATAACGTTGTGTATCATAATTAGTGGGAAATCCAATTATTCACTCCTTCTTAGAAATCTTCCAATTTCACGTGAAAAGAATCTTCTTCAAGAATGAAATTACCAAATACACTTTCAAAGAGAATAACTTGCGCCTCAGACGTAATGTTGACAAAAGACGAAGCTCTACAAAAGCTCGAGTCCTTTTTGGCGTGTATTGAAGATAAAAATCATATTCTTATATTCTGAGTGTTCATAGTTAATGACTCTGGCTGTGCAATATTATTATTGTTACATTCTCCTACAAGAACTGGTGAATGTATATTATTCATCTGTCCTCAAATCAGCCTCACAAATACCGCGCATACTTATTGATACATTAATAATTCCCCTTTATCATTATAAAAGAAATTTCAATCCTAATTGAGTGTTCAGTCTCAATAGAATAATTGTTACTTTTGATCTCCACTGATATCGCAATGATGAATTTAGTAAGGTAAAAGTCGTGCGTAGGGGAGGGGGTATAATTTGATAAGAAATCCCATTTATCTCTAATTTCATTGGCTATTTTGGGCAGCCTAAAGCAGTGTAATACCACGAATTTTACCAATATTGGTTTTCGTTCACTGACTAGCATTCGCCATAATATGAAAATTATTTTTTCTTATTTGTGAGCTGTAACTAAGAATGCTCGTGAAGAGGACCAGGGCAACAGAACAAGTTATAAATATAATCTCGTACGAGGCAATATAATCTTTCAAATAGGTCCCTTGATCATAAGCAACTCATTCCAAGAGACTTTTAGCATAAGAGGCCAGTGTAATTCTCATGGAACTAGACTTCTTTACCTCAAAAAGCATTGTCACATCTTTCGGTTCAATATTCACAAGACCTGTACGTAGAGATTGCTTACCTTGGGATCGAAGGAGATTATTAAAATTTCAAGCGGAAAAAAACGAAAGTACTAATCCATACCTTCGTGCGTTGTGATTTATCAGAGGGGATATTCAATCTAGCATACAGATAATAATAGTCTTATGTCAAGAGCTTGAAATTCTACATCGATTTCCCCTCTCTCGTTTCAAATAGCTTCCCTTCATCTTAAAAGTTCTCTCCCTCTCTTTGAGGATATAAATGCAGGGGAATTCTGTGATTCGTTATTAGGTAAAAACTTTTCTCTCTCTCTCTTCCAATAAAGCAATAGACTCTCTCTCTATAATGTCATCATTCCCTATTCCCTAAAAGACAACGATTACCAGATCTTTATAAATATCAAATGTCTTCATCCTTTTTTACTACATCTTCATTCATTTCTTGGCTAATTTTGTATAAGTTTAATAAGATGAATTTTTTTGAATGAATGCATATTTCACTATTGAGGTGGTTAATAAAGATTGTCAGCTTCATATCATGCGCCGCTCTCCAGATATTGGTAATTTAAAATTCCTGTCTGCTCCATGAGATGAAGTACATCTCCTCATATCTGTGTCATGTGAAAGACCTGCTTACAATTCATGTCCTAAGTATCATAAGAAAAAATTAGGAAAAAAACTTTTCCAAATTTCGATGGACATTAGTAAAAAATTTGAGTCTTTTCAGTCGATAAGTACCGAGCAGAGATTCTTCTTTTTACATATTTCAATCATTTGGGTGAGAATAATCTCCATAAATTAGGATTTAAAATCCATTTAAGGATCAACGACTAAAGTTAATTAAGTATTTGCTTCAACGAGGTGAAAGCTAGTACTAATTATTAAGGAAATAAACCAGATTTAAATGCAATCTGTATTTTATGACCATTTATTGTCAAATTTCTCCTCGTTAAACTAGATTTTTTTAAACATTAATATATCAAAAATAAATTTCTATAGATTTAAATTCGCGTTTCAATACATTTCAAAGATTAAATGCATTTTTAGTACATATTTGAGAAATGATTTTATTCAAAAATTCAGTATTTATCTACAAAATGCCAATTTCTTCTGATGGTCAACTTGAAATTTTGAAAAATTCCACTACGCATGAGATCGAGTGAAATTGAAGTAGAAGGCTGTAATCTGCTAGACTTTTTGAAGGTCGTCCAAAATTGATAATCTCACTTGTTCCATCAGATTCTAGTCTCTTGGAAAAATATTCTATGATTTTCAACTCGTCTTCTGCAAATTCTATTTCAAATATAATTTTATAAGATGAATGGTAGCTTCTTTTGGTTCTAGAACCGTTATCCTTGCAATTAACTTGGAATAATTTGTTTGAATCATACATATATCTCGAAATAAATTAACTCAACAACCAAAAAGTTTACATCAAAGAAAATTCTTTGTAGGAAAAAAATGCTAAATTGCTCGACCCGATCATGGCTTATCTAATGTATCACAAAATTTTCTTGAAACTTTTTTCTCAAAGCTACTTTTTTTTCAACAACAAATTTCTCCATTTTTCAAATTTATTCTTTGGCTCTCTGTATTTCCGACCTCTCACTACATAATTTAACTCTGACTCTCAAATTGATCAAAAGTGCCTCATCTCTTACTCAATAATGCATTGAGTATATATTGTACACTATACAAAGATTTTTTATTACGTCGACTTATTCCTTCTCTCATAGAAAGTGGGAGCTCTTCTCTCTAGCAAATCAATTATTTATACATTCAATCTTTTAAAGATTAATTATCCTTACTTTTATTTATTGACCATAATTCCTATTCATCTAGGCTGTTCTGGATAATCTCTTGATTGAGCAGAGAGTGCATAAATTATGCATTATTGCAACAATTTCTAATAACTGGGTTTAATTCAAATTTCCTCTAGACTATCAAACAATCAACAAGGTCAACGCCAGTCAAATACAAGTCCACAATAGGAACACATACAACGGTGGCCTAGTGACGGGGAAGAAGCAGTCCAATTGTCTCACTCAGAGTCAACGAATAAAGCTCGCCAAGGACCTGGCTGTGGTGGAGACCAATCACAACCTCTTTATAGATCTCCTCTCCGAGCTGCAGCCAGATACAACCAACTCCGATGATCTCCACCTGTTACACGATCTCTATCGCACCTGTAAGGGCATGCAGATGAGGATTGTCGAATTCCTCGTGCAAGTCGATGACGATAAGGCCATTATGGCCCTCGTGCAGGCCAACGATAACCTGAATAGTGCTTTCATCAAGTGAGTCATTTTCACCAATTAAATGTTCCATGATTATCGTGTTTAATTTTTTGCTAGCATATTCAAAACCTTATTGAAAAATAAACAAATAATTGAGGTATATGTTATTTTAAGATATTTGATCAGCAGAAAATATGCTTTCTAATGATGGTCAAAACGAAGTCAAAAATATTATATAAAAAATACATGAACTACTTATTAGTATGAAATTGATTTCATTCATATTATTTTTAGGGGATGTGATTTAAGGTACAAATATTACAGGTTGTACTGAATATTTTTATAAAACATTGGTGTTTAATCTAAAAAAAAATAAAAATTCATTGCTAGCAAAACAAGGAATATCATGAAATTCAATTAAATACATTTCGACTCTGAACAAGTGTAGCGTGAAATGTCAAATGGATTTTGAACGTGTATTGTTGAGCGTGAATTCTTGTTTGAAATTTTTAAAAGAGTAACACTATGGTAGAGTTAACAAGAGTCTTATAGGGGATGTGTGTGTGATAATTGTTGAAATTTTGAAGCTGCTCTTCTGAGTTTATTCATGCAAACATTATCTAATCGAAAGATAAATGTTTCATTTTTACAATTAAATATTCAAATCGAATAGAGATGAATAACAAACAGCTTTTTTAATCCTCTAAAAAGTAGGCTCACTGGTCCTTAAAATACATTACAAGTACAGAAATTATAGATCCAATAATTTAAGCAGATTGTGACTCGGGTCTTTTATTGAATTGAGTTTCCACTATGCCATCCCTTGAAAATTCTTGCGGTAAATATCTTTCCTTTACAAGAGATATGTTGCAATCGATTTTTAGCTCGAACAACCAATGAAATGCACGTATTTCAATTTGTGTCATTGATTACTAAGTGTCAAATTTTTGTGTGTCTGCACCACTAAATACTAGACCAATGAAAAGAGTGTGAATTTGGGTTTAGTATAACTAAATGTCATTCTAGTTACAGTTTCAGTTTAATGAGCAACTGCTTGGGAGATGACAAATCTTTCACTCCTGAAAATCTGAACTCATAGTATTTTCTCTAATAAGAACTATTTTTATTTACGAAATTACTTATTGTATTTTTTCTGCCTTTTTTATTTAAAATAATGCATTTTTAACTGAGTGCCCTAGTTATTATTCAAATTCTCATTTCGTGTATCATAACAAGGGTCATTCACCCAGAAGGTAGCGAGAGTTTCATACGAGAAACGCAAAATTAAAATTTAATCAGTCACGTTTAGAATAGTCACATTAAGTCTTTCCATCTATGTAGAAAGCATTGGTAATCTAATCCAGTTTCTGCAATTTTCCCAAGATCAGTTGTCCTCTACTCGCACTGGTAGTCTGTGGAGTAGGGCACTGCTTTTTGCAATAAGATCACGAGAAATCGCTTTAGATTGCTCAGTTATATGATGAAGAACTAATTCTGAGGCTATTTCTATCTCTCGTGCGCTTTAAATCTATCTCTTATGGTCGAGACTGTGATGTGTTGAAAATCCATAAATACAAATAAATTCAAATGGCCCCCATCGATTTTCTCACATTTTAAAGGCTACTGAATGGAAATATCGATATATTCTGTTCAAGCAAATTACTCCGCTCCTGTTTGAAAAATATTCTCCGTTTAGATTTCGAAATTCTTGCTAATGTTTAACTAGATACCGCGCATAATTCAAATCTTCCTAGCAAAAGGCTTTTAATTGAGAACGTTTCTACTAAAGGATAGCATTTTTCAAGTAGTTCCCAAATATTACTTCCATCTCTCAAACAATCTTTAGATGGTCGAGAAAATCCCGGTTCAAGTTTGGGCCTGTTTCCAACACCTAAAATGAATATTTAATACACAGTCTTTCGGGAAAACATGTCTAGATTATGATTGTGCGCGATCTAGAAGCAAATCAAAAAGCAGTGCCCTACTGTGGATGAATAAAAAAAAATTTCTGCTCAGAGCGCAGCATCCTTGAAAAGGAATAGGAAGGGGAGGAGTGACGCGATGTTGAAATAAAAATGTGGCATTTATTGTCATCTTGAGGTGTCTGAAAAAAAATTCAAGGATGCTGCTTTCTGAGGCTGAAAAATCTTCAACAGGGCAAAATAATATTTTACTCCTTAGACTGCCCGTTCGAGTAGAGAAAAATCGATCCTAAAAATTAAAGTTTTTTCGCAAGTATTTATTCATCAGAATAAAATCAATACGTTTATGTTACAAGTGTGAAAAATGAAATATTTCTTCAGAGAGTGATAAAATAAAAAAAGATTCTTGTCATCCGTGAGGATTTCTCCTCTCCGCTAAGACAAAAGCAAACGATTTTATTGCGTCGAGTATGTTCATTATAGATATTTCATGAATAGACTTTAGTTTCTCACTGAAGAGAATAGGCACTTCCCGCCATGGTATTATTATGTTTCATGAGTAATAATATTAATTCTTTTTTTATTTCATTTTTGACCGAGTTCTTTCAAGTTAGATTGTGATATTAACTTTAAACCTTTGATAATTTACTAGATTCAACCGATTCGAAAAGTACCGCCAGCGCCATCTGAGGTCGAACCTCACCAGCTCAATACCAGAGCCTGTATCAACATATCTTCCCCTGATCAGTGTTGCTGATGACCCTCACAGTGTCAACCGTATTACCCATCCCGCTGACTTTCCGGAGTGCCAGTCGAATCTCTCGGATTACGACAACTTTCAAGATGCAAGGTAAGCTCTCAATGAATGCTTGCTTTGTCAAAGGATCCTTATCCTTTGATCCTTTTCCCTCCTTTCATTCATGCTAAATCAAAAGGAGAGAGATACTTTATATTGAGGATTTGAAATTGAAAGTAGAATGTGCTCCTTCCTCATTTCTCCTGAGATTTGAGTCCAATTTTATCTCAAATCCTTCGGTCAATCTCCTCCTCTGAAGAATATCAATACAATCCCTTTTCTCAGACAAATTAGACATGTCCTATCTGTATACTATTTCAATTTGAGAGTAGAAAAGAGGTCAGAATTTACGTAGAAAATCCAATTCAATGTTGACTCATTTGTGGCCGAGTTCCACTTTCAAATTACTATCAAAAACAAGATTAATATCGTTATTAAAAATATTCGAGGGGAGACGCTGTAACCACCATCGATCACTTCATTGATCTTTAACCCGATAAGAAAAAGTGAAATCTTTTAAACTAAGGATAATTTCAAAAAATCTTGAATATTCTCGAATTCATCTCACTCATTATTCTGAAGTAAAGATTACTGAACAGCATGCTCTTGAGGTTTGTTTTCTGCCCATAGAAATCTTCTCATTTTACTCTGGAAATTGAAAGCCCTACTCTTGAAAATCGTAGATAAATAATACTTTCGTTTTTTTCTATATTGGCAAGAACCATATTTCTTGGTGCTAATTGAAATATATCGGCCAATTACTATAATTGCTAGATTTTTGAAAAAAGATATATTCAAGATTAATCTATCTAGGGAGAAAAGAAAGAGAGCTAATTGATCATAGATCTATCACGCTCAAAAGTTGTCCTGCTCACCAGTATGGGACATTTGAAAGTTGATACAGTTTATAAATAAGATCCCATATTGACTGCCCTCAGAGTATTTTCACTTGAATGAATATTTATGGAAATTTATCACACAATCACTCGCGCTCGAAATTGTATTTAATGTTTGTTTTAGTTTGGGAGAGCAGAGTTAAACAAAAATTAATTCCTCTATTTTTCTCATTTTTTTCAATGAATTAAAAATATTTATTGCCGAAATTCGATCTAATGTCATAATTGAGTTCTATATTTGTTTGACTTGTTGTTAATTCGAAACAAGACGTTTCTGACTCTTTCCAAATGGACACATTTTCCATGCATTGAAATATTAGGTTTTTTTTAAATGTTTGTTCGTTTTTTTCAACCTCAGATTTCTAATTAAAATTTCGGTCACTTATCAATACCGTGGGAAAATAATTCATAGCACATTCGGTTTCTCATTAATCAAAGTTTATAAAAACAATTTAGATAAATAATTCTCACCATTATTGAAATATTTTATGTCGAATCAAGTACTTTCAGACCTAAATTTTCGAGAGATAATGCTTTATCTCTTTAAAAAGCAGTATAATGCCAAAAATATTGCCGACGGATTCTATCAGTGCGAGAACAGTTCAAAAATGGTTCAAAAAATTTCGAAATGGTCAATATAGCCTTAAAGATCAGCCTCGATCGAGAAGGCCAAGATTAGGGATTGACGACCAACTGAAAGAAATCTTAAATTAGGATGCGCGTAAATCTGCTAGAGAATTATCTGAGGAGCTTGGATGTTCAATTTACTCTACTTTTAAACACGTCAAAAGGCCTGGATATATCAACAGACTCGATTTTTTGGTGCCCCATGTATTGAATGAACAATAAAAGTTTAAAAGGTATTCATCTTGCACTTCTTTGCTTGAAAAACATCAGGAATGTTCATTTTTAACATGTGATGAGAAATGGATTCTTTTCACGAATATAAAACGAAAAAGATCTTGGAAATTGAATTCTGAACCACCTCTTTCTTGCCCTAAACAATCACCATACCAAAAAAAGATCTTGCTGTGTGTTTGGTGGGATCTGAAAGGCTTAATTTATTATGAGCTTCTCAAAAATGGTTTAAGAATAAACTCTGATGTTTATTGTACCCAACTGGATGAAGTTATCAAGAAAATCAAAGACTATGGCGAATAGAGGTAAAATAATTTTTCACCAGGACAATGCACGAACACATGTATCTTTCATGACTCGGAAAAAAACATCTGACTTGAAATGGGAGACAATGGACCATCCACCGTATTCCCCAGATATTTTTTCCCTCCGATTACTACCTTTTCCAAGACATTCAAAATCATTTAGGAGATAAAATCTTCAAAACCTGGAACGAAGTTGGATTTGGGTTCTTAACCGAATAACTGCGGAAAAAGGCATAGAAAAGCAGCCAAATCGTTAGCAAAGAGTTATAGATTCTAATGGAAAATACTTTTTTGAATAAATATAAATTTGAGCAGTATTTAAATCAATTTTTGTTTTTCATGACGATACGAACGAATTCATAGTTTTGCTATCAATAAAAATGCAAATTAAATTATCAAAACATTAATTTTCTAAAATCCTAAAACCGATGTAACTTTGACATGATGCATCCGAATTACCTCACTCATAATTCTGAATATAAATTATAGATATGTATGAAGAAGAGCGGTTTTATAGATTTCCAGTAATTACTATGACATAATCTCTATCCTAGAATAATAATAATCGGAATATTTGAAAAATTTGAATTAAGAAAATATTTTATTACCACCACATAAATATGATTAAATGTATGTGATAACTAATTGCTTGAATATTTCCTTGAACATTTTTGAAATTGAAGGACTAAGATTTTTCGTGTTTTCTAATGTTGTAGCTCCAGCGGATGCCGTCGTAGTTTCCGTAGATGAAGAATCAAATGTTGTAGCT
>KL567410.1:4138-28494 GCA_000715275.1 Gyrodactylus salaris
AATTTTAAGAAAAAAATAACTAAATTATATCATCCTTATCAAAATTTACTACCATTTATCCTGATCTATCATTTTGAAATGTACGATTTTTTCAAAATAACCTGACTTTATGTAAGAGATTTTCAACATTTTTCAATAAAAATTTGTTCTTCCATTTACCCTATAAATTCGATTTACGATGTATGATAAATTTTCAAAGTTTATCAAATCATTTTGCAGTAAATATCATCAAAATTCTGACAAATTTTGAAAAATATCATGTTGAATTTCAACAATAATTTAGAATTTCTTTTTAAATAACAAGCTATGAAATTGATTTTCCCAAACTTGCATAAAGAACTACAAAAGGTGTAGAAAACAAAAAAAAATTTTTTATAAAAATAGAATCTTTTTCTGTGGAAGTTCCAAAGATTTATCATCAGTTAAAATCAATGTTTTTCTAATTTGTAAAAGATGAATTAGTGTTTCCAATGGCTAACATTTGAAAATACTACTCAATATACAAAAACAATCTAGACTTTAACGTACTTTTTTCGGTATCAAATCTTCCAGCTTGCCAGATCTCTCAGCCGGATTCTCAAAAGTGAAGCCGACCTCGACCGACTCTAGTTCAAGGCCGCCGTGTCTAAGACGATTCTTCCTGATGGCATCAGCAATGTCAGACAGGTTTATGACATGTTCACGGATTCGCATTAATTCACTGTTGAGAGATTCCTAGAAAGAAAAAATGTTAACGTTTTTATAACCCAAATTTTTATTCTGTTATTGAATCAAATAATTTCACCATTTCTTCTCGGCTAATTTAGTGAAATAGTTCATTTTGCGATTGATTTTAAATAAAATCCATTTTATTGTTTCAGAATTAATTTCATGTTTTTTAAAAAGGCTTTTTGATCAATAATTCTAAAATTTGATCATGATCTAAAAATGATTGTATTCACCAGAGCGACCAAAAAGGGCACAAGATTGAGTCAAAAAAGGCTGATCAACAAAGAGAATTTCATGTAGCAGTTCAAAGCTTTGAGACAAAATCATTTTTCTTGATGACTCATAAATTCCTTGGGGAACTCTCTCGTGTAAGCTGGCATTCTTTGAAATGACCCAAGAGCTATGGTGAGAAAGAACCAAGATAATTCGGTCCAATGGAATTAATCCTTTTAAATATTTCAAACAACACCACAGACTTTTTTTGGCAATTTTTAGGAAAATCAGGATAGGCCTTAGTTTTTATCACAATAACGAAAATAGTTACTGACAAAAGTATGGGATGGATAGTAGGCAAAATAATGCATGAATTAAAAAGAGAGGCAAAAATATACAAATTTTTATAACTTTTTTATTGGCTTAAAAAGATTTTCTTCCTTAAATATCTGTGACATTTGTCTTGCTCTACCAATTATTCACTCTAATACAGGTAGACTTTTATTATTTTAATTTTACTAATCTACTACTGACAAGTTTATATTCAGTTGGGTGTATTTTGAAAAAATAAATACAATTTTATAATTAATTGTTTCCTATTTGGGTGATATTTTTTGATATCTCTACCTATTGATCGATTATTATCCCAAGTAGAAGATGAAACTAAGAAGTGAGTGTCAGTTGTAATAAATTGTGGGGGTGGGTATGAGGTTAATATATAGATCTGAGGATAGAATATAGATTTTTCATACATTCCAGTGTACCAAGTAGGAGAAATTCAAGAATGTCCATACTATCTGAGCGGAGGAAATGAAATATCGCTTTTGTAATGATAGGGGGAATGTAGGAAAATACAAATAGGCAGCTCACAGACCGGAAAATGATGATTATATATTCTTTGATTAAATCTACAATCCAGCCTACTTTCGAGTAGCAGTGTGGAACTAACCTTTGGGAAGGCTTTCAACTCTGGCACGAGGTTGAGGACCTTTTCCTCCCCGCCAATGTGATTAACAATGTCCTCGGTTTGTGTCTTACTTCTAAGGTCGTAAAGGTCTTGGGCGAATTGATAGGTCAATTTATAAGATGACCTGATAATGCTACGACCGTACCAAATTGAGTGGACCTGACAAGTTATCGGATTCATTTCCCACATGACTGAAACGGCATATCTATATACAGGAGGGGAAATTAATGATTCATTCCAGGAAGGACACAATCGTTTACAATAAAAATCCAAGGTTTTCCCGATATCGAATAATCCCTAAAATAGTAATTTACTCAATTGCATTAGAGTATATAACTTGAGTCTGGAAGATGCATAGCGTTATTGTCAAGCAGAGTTAATGACTAAAAAAAAATTTTTGTTAACTCATAATCTTTCAGTCAAAGATTATCAGCTCTTCAATTGAGTTCACAAACAGTTATTATTTTTAGAAACTATTATTGAAATTGACTATAGGTTATATTTGTAGCTTCACCTGGTGATTATGATTTTCTTCAGGAAAAACTTGTGGAAACAATTAATAACACATTAGAATAACACATGGACAATGGGATAGTCTCTCGTATTTTTCTTTAGTAAAACACACGGAGAAGCACATAAAAAAGCACACTTTTAGAAACTAAATTAAGGATTTAAAGGCACATAATCCAAGATGGCTAACCTATCAACGTTACTCCACAAGGAGCAGATATTGCCACTGAGTATGTGCGGCAACATGTCAAATCTCCGATCAGCCATGTAAACAGATGTGGTCCTCTTACGAGCCTCGAGGTCTAGCGGGCTATTCGGCTCAACAAAGTAAGTGACATCGGCAATGTGCACTCCGAGTTGAATGCACGGCTGGCCGTCTCTGTCTGGCAGCTAAGAGACAATGGGGTTAGACATTTGATGCCAGATGTGGTACAAGAAGGGGACGTACTTTTTTTATGGAAAGGGCATCATCGACGTCTTGACAGCCTGGGGGATCTATGCTAAAGATGAGGGTGTCGCGAAGGTCACGGCGTTTGAGCAACTCCTTCTTCTCTGGTTCCCATTTCTCCAAGGAAGTTAGCGGCTTCAGTTCGTCAATCTTTAGAATAATGGCTCGTTAGAAGCAAGCTTTACATACAGGTCAGTAAACATAGGTCCTTGTAAACCAGAATTGTTAAAAATCGTGTAATACTATTTTTTTCTACCAAAATAGCCAATGAATTTTAGATTAAAATACAACACGTGATAATGTTACCCACAAGTAGTAACACGTAAAAGTTGATACTTACAATTAAATCAGAAAATTTATCCATCTGTAGGTTGTACTCGTGGAGAATGGTCTGCACTTCGGTATCTAAATCGCCAATATTGCCGAGGCGCTTAATAATGTGCCCAGCGGGATAATTACTAGTGGAGTCCCATTGGTAAATGCGCACCGTGAAGCGTTCCTTGGACAATTTCACAACATCGGCCGCACTAATGCGAATTTTTGGGACCTTCTTACTCCAGGGGACACAGAGGGCCCACTTTTTGTCTTTGTCTTCTTCTTTGAAATCCTCCAGAGAGCAGACATATGTCCTCCAATTACGCGTGAGAATGCCGACAATCCTTGCGCAGGGTATGAGATAGTCGTCTAAATGTTTTAGATAAGATTTTTAAACACAAGATCATCATTGGAGCCATTTTTTTCTTCTTCTCGTTTAATACTCCTAGTTATACTATTTTTCAGATGTAATTCCTGGAAAGAAACCTAAAAATATTATTTATTCCCATTTATTTATTGCTAATTATCAACTTGAAAGATGAATTCATTTTTATTATCATTACCGCTAATTTCATTATTTAATAGGAAATGTATATTTGAAAAAATAAACAATATTCCAAAAGTGTAAAGAGAAAAGAGTCGTTATGTAACTACCGTTAATTTAAAGGTTTAGATTTAAAGCCTTTTTCCTCTCCTCCCCACGAATGACATATGCTTTAATTGAAATTAGTACACTAACTAGTCAGAGATATGAAAATAATTTAGTTAATTACGACCTATATGGCGCCTTCAATTCACTATTTCTCCGTAAAGTCAACTTTTCTAATACACTGTATTCTAATTTGAGTTTCATAGCCGAATCTAACTTTGTTGGGGTTCACATGGGCTATAATGGGTAGGGAAACGGTTGAAATATTCAAGGCAACGTACCGGAATCATTTGCATTTTGTCTTTTCCATAGGGATCTGTGCAGTAGTTTGATGACAACCAAGTCACCATCGACTGCCCTATTCCGACTCTCCTTGCCAAGGACGAGAATCTCTGAGCGTACAACACTGTTGGTGTCGCCAGAATGCTTTATTGAACTTTTGCTAAAAGATAGAATATTATAAGAAAAACCCTTGTTGCTTTGGCTTAACAATCTCAAGAGCTTATACAAGACTAGAAACTGAATGCCTAATTATGAAAAATCATATCCTAATCATTACTGTGACAAAAGAACTAATCTCAAGAGTTTTTTTTGTATATTTTAAAAGAATCTTCTTACTCGGAAAGGCAGACGACAGCTTCTTCATTGGGCCTGAACAGAGAGACTCTAATAGTGCCTTTGAGGTAATGCTTTGACTTTAACCCCGCCTGAATCTCAACGTCACTCAAGTATTCATGAAAGATGTGACCGGGCTTTATTCGTTCCTCGTCATCTTCAACCTGAAGTTCCATAATTGAATTCAAACTTCCCAACAAAGAGGTAATTGATTCACAATCTTTATAATGAGAATCCACAATGTCGTGCAGGGTTTCTCCACACTCGTACTTTTGTAAAAGACTCTTATCCAGACAAAAAGAGACGCTAACATCGTTTACGTGTTGTTGGAACCATTCGTAGGTTTTTTTATTAAGCCTAGTTGTCCACTCGGATACATTTTCCTCCTCTTTGCGTGGACTGAAGCACTCTGAGGAGAATTCATTAGTGAAATAGATAAATTTGTTATCGGCACAAGTTAGAATTTCATAACGAATCTTGTTGTATAGACGATTGCTGACAGAGTTTTGTAAGACGTAATTCAACGAGCTCTGAGTGATTATAACGCCGTAGAATTGGGAGAGGAGATCCCAATAATGCAACAGGATGTAACCGTCGACAATGAGCAGATTTTCTAATTTCTTTAAGCCCAAAATTGGCACTGATCGACATTTAGAGCAATCTTTAATGCCACAAGGAATGTCTGGGCGTAGATATAACTCTCGAGTTGTGGAGACGACTGCTCCTTGGCTTGTTTTGTAAACGAGAATTTTCTCCTGTCTATTGCTGGCTACGGAATATTTATTATGTATCATGATTTAATTTTCTAATAATTGACTCGCTTAAACAATCAAAGTTCTCAGTTTTGTATTTGTTAAGCCAAGTTTAAAGTTTGAAATTGTCTTAATCATTACATAGATGGCTGTTGAGAAAGCACAAAAAACGCCTAAAAAGGATGACAAGCAGAATGAAATTGTAAATTATAAACTTATCTTATTCCCTATAGTCTGATGAAGATACTGAGCTGCAGGAAAAGTTAAACATGCTAGTGGAAAGGCTCTCTGAGAATGACTCGTCAGTTCATAAACAATCGCTAGAGACTCTGAGGACAATCATTAGGAGCTCCACTACATCTCTAACCTCGGTTCCCAAGCCGTTGAAGTTCATGCGCGCGCACTATCCAAAGATGAAGGAGATATACGAGAGCATTCCGAACAAGGAAACCAAAAAGCTCTGTGCTGACATCATCTCAATTCTTAGTATCACTCTCTCTGAAAGCGCAGAGTTAAAGTACGATAGCTTAAAGTATCGCCTACTCGGCTCTTCTGATGACATTGGTGCCTGGGGACATGAATATGTTAGACACATTTCAAATCAAATTATCGGCATGTGGAACAAGCTAGACCTAATTTCTTCTAATTGTACGTTTAAAATAACCAAGCAGTTCACCCTTAACACAACATTTCTTAACCTTAGAAAGGGTAGATTTATAAGTTCTGACTAGTTACCCATAAAGAATTTGATTAGTTTTAGACACCTAAGATCCAGCTCAAATATTGGATCCTATTTTATATCACAATATATCAGTTATTGTGTTAATAACACCCTCTCAGACTCGATAGTATTCAGTAATGATTACTGAATGCTCTATTTATTTTTGAAACCATTTTTAGTTAAATCCCATTTTTCAAATGTAATTAGAATTCAACCTATTCAGATGCATTGTCTATAACCATTTAAGGTTTAAAAAAATTGGTAACCTTGAGCATACTTTTTAGTCATAAAAGTAGTCATTTTTTCAACTTACAAATAATGCGAAAATGCTTTAGACTCTAAAGTTATTCTTACTTTTCCAGTATCTACTGAGAATCAAAACGCACGCAAAGATTACATGAAGTTGATCCTCGAAATCGTACCGTACTTGATGAATCACAATGCTGAATGTGAAGCAGTTGATCTCTGTATTGACATTGAAGAGTTGGATCTCATTCAAAAGTACACCTCAATATCAAATTATGAACGCGTCTGTCTCTACATGTCGAGTTGCGTTGCATATCTACCTGATCCAGAGAATAACAAGCTGTTGCTGTGTTGCACGAAAATCTACCGATCTTTTGATGACATTGGAAATGCCACGCGATGCGCTCTGAGAATGAATAATCAAGAACTGACCACGGAAATATTCAACGCCTCCAAGGAGTTTTCAAGCCCTGAATATGCCTACATCAAAGACAAGAGTACAGTTAGCAAGCAATTGGCTTATGTCCTAGGCAGACATCAGTTTGTTCAACCCTACTACGATGCTGTTGAGAATGATGACGATTTGGCTGAGGCTTTGGGTAATACAAAACTTTACGATGGCTTCCAGTCCTTGGGTAGGCAGTTGGACATTCTTGAGCCAAAGATTCCTGAGGATATCTACAAGAGCCATTTAGAGTCTAGAAACGGGGGACAGGTTAGTCATTATGACAACAACAGATCGAATCTAGCTGCCTCATTTGTCAATGGTCTGGTCAATTGTGGTTTCGGTAAGGATAAGTTGATGGACGACGAATCTGCTGATAACACCTGGTTAGCAAAGCATAAGGATTATGCTAAGATGAATACTGTTGCCTCTCTCGGTTGGATCATGTTGTGGGATGTCGACTGCGGCTTCTCCAAAATAGACAAGTACTTTTACTCTGATGACAATTACGTCAAAGCTGGCGCCCTGCTCGGTTGTGGAGTGACGAACTGCGGCGTTATAAATGAATGCGACCCTGCGTTTGCCTTGCTACAAAAGTTTGTCGACGACGGAACAGAAGTGATTAGTAAATCAGCCATTATTGGCCTTGGCGTTGCCTACGCCGGTACGGGAAAGAGTGACGTTATCAATCGACTGCTGCCCATTATTCTCACTGAGGATGAGGCAAAGTTCCCAATCGCCTGTCTTGCTGCCTTATCCTGCGGCCTTATCGCTGTCGGAACCTTGAATGGAGACATTACAAGTACCATTATTCAGACTATGATGGAGAAGGGACCCACAAACTCTTATCATGTCCGCTTTATGGCCCTCGGTCTGGCCCTGACCTGTATGCAGCGTCAGGAGGATGTCGAGGTTATTCTCGCCTCGCTAGAAGTAATCTCCGAGCCTTTTAGGTCAATGGCCCATTTGATGTGCGACTTTTGCGCCTACGCTGGTACTGGAAATGTGCTCAAGATCCAACGCCTCTTGCAGATTCTCAGTGAAAAGGTTGAGACAAACGAACCAAAGCCGGAAGATAAGAATAAGCGAGGCTATAAAAAGGCTTCCAAAAGTGACAACACTCCCATTAAGAAGAGCAACAAGAGGTCCAGTAAGACTGAAGGCACCAGCAAGGCCAAAAATGTGGAATCTATGGAGGTTGACGGGAAGGAAGTGAAAGAGGGCGATGAAAAACCAGAAAAGACTGAAGGGGCCGCTGAAGAGAAGAACGACTTTAACTTTACAGCCCATCAGAGTTTTGCTGCTCTCGGGGTGGCTATGATCGCCATGGGCGAAGATATTGGTCTGGATATGGCATTTAGAATATTTGGTCATTTGGTGAGTCTAATCAAGAGCTGCTCATTAGTAGAATGCACATTTATTATTGTTATTAACAAGAGGTGTCTTTCTAATCCAAGTACATCTTATTTAAATGTGACTACTCCCGAGTAATATCATGTATATCATTTTAGAAGCTATTTTTGGTAGGAGCCAAATAAATTCTGGTCTGGAAACTATAGGTATTATTTAGAAGGGATTTTTAACCGCTTTTATTTAGAGTGAAATGGTTTATAATGAAAATATTTATTTTTTAGCTAAGATTTGCTGACTTGCCAGTAAAACGTGCAATTCCCTTGGCTCTCGCCCTCGGATACTTATCCAATCCACAATTGAAAGTCCTCGATACTCTCAGTAAATTCAGTCACGATACTGACCAAGAACTGGCATGCAACTCCATTCTTGCCTTGGGTCTAGTCGGCGCTGGAACCAACAATGCCCGTCTAGCAGCCATGCTCCGCCAGCTGGCCGTATATCATAGCAGAGACAACAACTGCCTCTACATGGTCAGATTAGCGCAAGGCCTCACACATCTTGGCAAGGGCACCCTTACCCTTTCGCCCTTCCACTGTGACCGGACCCTCTTGAGGCCAGTCTCTTTGGCCGCGTTGCTCACTCTCACGGTGGCCTGGGTGGACCCTAAGCAAATGTTCCACGGTAGAAATGAGAACCTCATCTACTTCCTCACGCCAGCCATTCAACCGAGAATGCTCATGACTTTTGATGAAGAATTAAAGCCCATCTCCGTGCCAGTTCGCGTCGGGCAGGCTGTCGATGTGGTCGGTCAGGCTGGTAGGCCAAAGACCCTCACTGGCTTCCAGACGCACTCGACTCCCGTCCTCTTATCGCACGGAGAGAAGGCTGAGTTGGCCACTGAAGAATATCTCCCAGTCACTAAGCTCCCCTTGGAAGGCTTTGTGATCCTCGCAAAGAACCCAGAGTTCACTGGAAAGTCCACCTAGGAGTCTTCTCTGTGTATATTTTATCCTTGCTCATTCTTCTCTATCTCTCCAGAACGAAATCAACTGTTGATTATAAACTTTCTGTCTCTTTTTTATAAAAATTATTGTTAACAATCCGAAGTGAACGAAAAATAACAATTTTTATGATGCAAGTGAAAAATAAAGAATATATATTCCATAGACTGTATCCTTCAAGTCCCTCCTGCCCAGAACCTACCAGCTTGACATACATAATTCACAGCGTTGTCTTGTTCTCTGGGTGAAGTTTACCTGTTCCACGTTTTCATTCAATAGATAGTTGTAGTAGCCTTGCTAAAATACATTTTTTTCACTCAGAATATTAGCACAGAAAACATTATTATTGGTATTTTATTGAAAGGTCTCATCATGATTAATTTTTAAATATTATTCATTGAATAATACTCTATGAATTAAGTATTTAGGTTATAAAGTTATACATACTACTTGTTAGTAAAACTACTAAGACAATAAACTCTTTGGTGTAAATGTATAAAATTCACCCATAATCCAAGTTCAGTATACAGCGGGAGACTTCTCTTGATGTGATCGAGACAGGATTTTATAAGAAATTGTATCCAGATGATCTCATTTTCCTCCTCCTTCTCAAGGATCAATTTGACTGCATTTAATATGAGAAGATGGGCCGCAGAGAAATCATTCCAGTTTACATTCTTCTTGACCATTTGATCGATTTCATTCTATCTTTTTATTTAAAATGAATTATAAATTTTCTCGTTTCCTTCCTAATATCTTTTACTATTCAATGAATAGTATTCATTCAACTATGCCAATGAATAAGTGCGTAAAAAGCTTACAATGAATTGTTTAACCCAAATCTCCATACTAGTAGTGCGCAAGTTCTCATTCCAATTCTTAAACCGCTCCTCATTCGACCTTAGCATCGGAGATAATCTAGAGTTTTCCTTCAAGTCCCTGAGGATCAACACGCCGTGGAGAAGAGCGTCATTCATCTGCCCACTCATGCGTGACTCGTCAAGGTCTATATCGATGACGATCCCTCTGGAGTAGCAAATCTTGATGAAGAATAACCTAGAGAAACGTTCCATTGTTTGATATCCCTGATTATTAGCTTGATAAGAAGTATTAATTGCACTCTAGACAGATTTATAATTCACTAACAGGTCTCATTTTTTCTATGACCCAAGGCGTTCGTAGACACGACTGATTCTCGCTGGATTTGGTTCATATGGAAATTGAAGAGTAAGAGATGAGAGAAATTCTTTTATTCTCTCAGAGTCTTTTGATAATCTCTACTCTGTTTTTTGATATTTTATTTAGTAAAAGAAAGAGATTTCACTCGAACTAGATATTTCATAATAGATCGATGAGAAAATAAGAATGATTTGATTTATTTAGAGCTAAATATATTCTCTATATTATGATAGAGAGTTGGGGGCATAAAAGTGAATTAAATTTTTAATAAATGTATGACTCATGATGATTATTATTCATTAAATAATGTTCAAGTACAGAATAAATTATTCTGAATAATATTCAGGGAATAATTAGGGAATGCAAATTTAACCTACCTACTCACAAGTAAACTCAACAAGTAATCTATTATTTTATTTCCGAATTGTAGCCTACGATTTGTAGGGCTTATTTGAATATTTACGAGGACAAATGGATCGACATGAGCAGCCTTCACCCACTATGGCTCCGTCATAAAGACGTTTAATTCCTCCTCTGAGGAATGTTCGTGTTATCCTCGTACAGACAGTTATACGAGCTTTATAAACTCTCTTTGTCTATTTGACGAGTTTATAGTTCTCGGTGAATGGTTTTGGCGAGACACATTAATTCAAAAAGAAATTAATTGTATTTAAAGCTACTGAAAAGTAAGAAGTTGGTTTATAACCAAAATGCAAGAGAGTTCTTTAGAAATTATCAACTAAAATGTCGTATAAAAATGACATATGACGTGGGTTCGATTCCGGTCTCCTCCTTCCTTGAAACAAATTTACTTAGTAAATAGTTTCTAAAACTTCCTCCCCCATTATAACCCCTCATGTGAACCCGAAGAGAGTTCGACTCGGCTAAGAAACTCAATTCTAAGAAAAAGTAAAAAATTACACTGTGAAAATAGTCTCTTTTTCTTTGTTCACAGTTTGCGAAATTAATTTTTTAAATCTTGACAACTACTTTTTGAAACCTTCGTCCCCCTTATTGCATTTGATTAAGTCTTGAAAAGGGTAATGTTTGGTGGGAAATTATATTTTAATCTCAAAAACTTAATTATACTGTGAAGAAGAGAAAATCTGAGAAAAAAATTTCCAGCACCATATATTAGGTCTAAACGGGTCATTTTAAATACTTCTTGTACCATCCCTTTATTTAGAGTACATCCCTAATCCTGTACAAATTCTATGAATTTCTTTTATAAATATAATTTTCTAAGAAATTTTGAGTTTCGGGTTTATAAGAGGGGTTATAATGGGGAAGGTGGGTTTGAAACTATTTACAAAGTAAATTTCGAGTGAACCCTAAGAGAGTTAGACTCGGTTATGAAAATCGATTCAAAGAAAAAATCCGCCTGTCATTCAATCTAAAATGGATAAATTTTACATTATTTTAAAGGAAAAAATTACTCGGAAAATAGATCAGTTGAAGTGAAGATCCGTTTAGAGGTTCGATATTATTGACCAATTATTACGTGTTGATAAGCTTCCACGTTAAAGTGTTAAATGAAATGGTGAAATCTTTATTTGAAAGGTGAATTGTCCAAATCCTAGGTGCTATTATTGACTAATTGAAATTGTTTTATACAAGTTCTCTTGATTCGATGTTATCACCCTTCAACAGGTGAAGCGAAGAAAGGGATCCCTCTTTAATTACTTCTCTTCTCTTTGCACAAGAAGATGAAAAGAGTAATAAAAACTAATTTGATACAACACGTAACAAGATTGATTTCAATTGTCTCTCAATTGAGATCAGGTTCAAGTGTTTCTCAAAAAGTTTAATCAAGCGAAATGTGACAAATTAAAAAGTGAATGGACAATAAAAGTGTTTTCAATGAAAGTTGTAATAATCCACGATATCATATAACAAACATTAGTGCATGCAAAGATAAACAAAAAAAGAATTTGTATATTCTTTTACTATAATTCATTCTTAAGAAATTCTCATTTGTATTTAATAACGCCCCCTTTTTACTACTGTATGTATGTATTTCCATCTTGTCGTAGCAATTAAGCAGGTTCAAATGTCAAGTAAATATCCTATCATGGCGACAAAATTACATTGTAATGTAACATGTTAGGTAATAAAATTCATTTTAGGTGGTACACAATATTTTATAGTCTTTAATAATGACATGCATTGGAATGAAAGGGGTCTCTGAACCCAAAATGAGAACCTAGCTACAATAGACTAGGAGTAATAGCAACTAGAGGAGAATAAAAATGAACCATTCGAAAGGATATAATAAATAAAATCTGTCCTGGTAACAACATAAAAAAGGGATTCTGGCCATTTCTGTTGTCTTACGAACACATTGGGTCACTGTAATTACATAATGAATATCTCCCCATCGGACCATATAAGCCTTTATTTACCCCCCATACCATAGAAAAAAAGGATAATTACACACTAAGCGTAGTGTTTACATTTAGGCCTACTATTTTGAAGAGAAACTTTAATGAGGAGCACACCCTAATAATGATATGTAATTACGCTCTCCGTTTTGGGATCGTGTACATGAGCTATTAGCGATCGATAATTACACTACACTTTTGTGCAAATTTGAGCTTTGAAATATTCGGTAAGTTTTTACAACTTTCATTGGAAAAATAAGAGACTTTTACCTTTTTTTCAAGACATTCAATGAACAGCATATTTTTCCTGAAATGGTTGTTCTTGTGGAAATTGCGTGACCTATAGATGGAAATAATTTTTTGGTTGACTTAGTAATGTTATGAATTCTGGTCAAAAAGTTTTAAACTCTATTCCTGTGACAGGATTAATTCTAGAATAAATAAGAATACTTCTCACATAATCATTTGAATAATAATAAAAAATTAGCAATGAAATAATTTTTACAATTTTAATTTTAAAAAAAGATGGAAATCAATTTTCGAGTAGCATTTAGAATACTGTTTTTTTATCAAATCCTGATCACAACGACAGGAGTTAAATACGGTTGAATAGTTAGTAGTTTCAATCCTAGCCGTCATTAAGAGTATCTTCATACAAAATAAAGCTAATAAAGTCTCTTCCAAATCATACATATGCTTGAGTAGAAAATTGTGATCATAAGGTCAAAATGTTAAATATTTATAAATTAATAAATAAATTAAATTTTAATTTATTACCGACTTGACAACTAAGAACGTAAAGAGAATTGAAGCAAATGATTTTAGTTGCAATTTCAATTAACAACTCAAGAGACATGAGTTTGTATTTCTGTGTGTAGATGAGACGAGAAGAAATGTACAATGTACAATGAATGTATGGAATATTTCTACACTACGCATACACAGAGCATATGAACCAATGAGAGGCGAATGAGAGTTGCGGATGATTCTCATTGGTCAGAGTGATTCTATGATTAGTTATCGAGTATAGTATAAATAGTAAAAAGGTCATGAATGAATTACAATACACATTCAGATAATTAACCATGACATCTTTCATGATCTCACACCTACTCTCCGAGGAGAATCTAGTCTGGCAGAATAAGTTGGACGCCTCTACATCGGATACTAGCTCACAAAGGATCTTACCAAAGTCAGATAATTCATCCACCTTTAATGAAAGCGTTGAGGATAAAATTCAAAGCAGTAAGTTGAATATTTTTATTAATTTCTGAGAATTTTAAATTAATTTGTCCTTTTTTTCTAGGCGATAAATCTCACGAAGTCATCTCACCAAAGAACAGTCAACAGGGACCATTTAACCTATTGAACATAATGCAGACACACTACTCCCAAATAATGGATCAGATCAAATTCCAAGAGAGCAACCCTGTCAACATGATCTCCTATCAGCATTCCACACCAGACAGCCAGGCGAAGAGACTCAAGGCCGACCATTTCGAGTCCACCTCTTCTTCAATGTCCGACTTTGATGAACCCACCGATGAGTCAGAGACGACAGATAACCAATTAATGCAGCAAAACTTCCTCTTCTCCGGTAACGGTCGCTTCTCACGGCCCAGAAGGTCCAGGACCACCTTCACCACCTATCAGCTGCATATGCTCGAGTCGGTATTTGCGACCAACCACTACCCAGACGTCTCGATCAGAGATCAATTAGCTGAAAAGTTGAATCTCACCGATGGGAGAGTCCAGGTTAGTAATCTCGCATACTTATCTGGCCACTTATCAATCACTAGGGACTATTGGGACACATTCTCTCTCTCTGATATAAAAAGATTGTTTAATTCAATTCCCTTCAATCCCCTGTAACACAGGGAGAAGATTTCTACTCAACATCTTGTTTAATGATTTCTAAGTAGCAATCAAGCCCTGGCAACAATACCCTTTTAAAATATTTATCTAATTTGAAGATGCTTTTTTGCCTCACTTCAAAAAAATAATAATCATTTTTTTTAACCATAGGTATGGTTTCAAAACCGCCGCGCAAAGCACAGGAAATACGAAAAGGTCAAAAAGACAACGACCCTCAAGGTCTCTCCACTGCAAGAGAATTCCTACACAAACATCAATCAGCTCTCTCCGACCATGCTCAACAGAGTCCAACACCAGCAGACCCTTCCCAAGGACGCCCAGTTCTATCAGCAATCCGACTTCCAGAGACAAATCAGCAACCTCCTCAGCCAGCAGGCGATGCATAACGTCTTCCCGAACGTGTAGCAGAAAAAATCAATTACAGAGAACCTTTTTAGAAATTGTACATACATTTTATCAGATATTTTCATTCAAATAAAATATTCATTTCAATTAATTCTCGGCCTTCTCTCTCCTGTGTAAACTCGCTAATGTAAAGAGAAACGAAAATGTGTGAATTGTGCAATCGTTGGGCTTGGAGTCATTAAAAAATAATGTTACCGTGTGGAGATTGAAATTTCATATGATTGAGAAAGGATTAAACGCGTGATTTGCTCCGAAATGATGAACTAAGCTGTTAATTGTTGAAAACTCGAATTCAGTATGAGTATATGACAACTCTAATGAGAGTAGGTGTTTGACAAGTACAGGGACAATATGTTCATTATTTCCTTCTGAACAATGCAAAATGGTCAGTAAATCACTAGTAGAAAGGAATATAAATCTGCTCAAAGTATTCCTTCATAATGTTGATAATTTGTCCTTTCTATTATGAAAAAAGGGACAAGTACATCAGTCCCCCATTTTTGTGAAGACTCTTTTCTCTTTGAGTTTCCATTCAACTACCGGGCTGAGATATTAATCATTGCCCATTATTGTTTTGTATTCTTCTCCTTTTTCTTACGATTTAGTCTCTCAAAAGGGAAAGAGAAGGGGGCTTGACAATTTCCCTGTTGATATATAGTAGATACCCCTCTGTTATTTATTTAGCGATGTTAATCGCGATCTCATTATGGCACTAATTCTCACGTGATTTATGTGTAATTAAAATTCATTGAAAGATTAAAATGCACTACGAATTCATTGAAATGAAAATACTACGAGTTTGGATGAGAGGTTGCTTTCGGGAAAAAAAGATAAGGAAATAATTATAAGAATAAAAAATAAACAAAAGAAATCCCTCAAGGGGCCACCAGTGTATTCAAGGTATAAGGGGAAGAATTAATTAACAATTTCATAGAATCTTATTTGATAGATTATTACCGTTTTTACCAATGTGCCCAATACGTTCTTTTTCTTCTAATGAACTTGAGTAGCAGGCAAATATTTGAGCAGGCAACAGTGGATTTCAACTATTATTATGAAAATCTAAATTACGTTGAGACAATTGAATAATTATTTTCTTTCTTCAACATTTCTTCAAATCCCTCTCGAATGACTCCACAGAAATCCGATATCAAGTGGGGAATATTTTTTGTACCACAAGAAAAATTGCAAATGCTCAGTAAATAGGATTATAATCAGATGGAATTATCAGTTTTTCGAGTGTCGTTCTTTTTTTGATTCGCAAAGCTAATATTGACTCTTTCCCGTGCAACTAGGAGAGCGTTTGACTGAGTCTCCTTGTAACCATGTTGGAAAGGTTACAACATGAAATTTTCGTATGTGAGTAGAATCCACCATAACTCAATGCTAGAGTCGTTTGTTCGAATTGGAACAAAATAATATTCCCTTTCTTGGTTACATTTCCGTTTGAGACCTCATATCCTTACCGAGGTATGCTTGAATTTCAAAGTAAGAGCCAACCCAGTGATATTTAAAAATGTATATACTTGTGAGTAGTGGGAAATTGAGATATTGCACGAGAAATTTCCACCAGAGGAAAAAAAATTAATGAGTAAGATTCAAGGTTTTCCCCTTTATGATAAACATCTCTTGATATTCTTTAGAAAATTATGAATGAATTTTTGAGTATTTTAAAACGTATTTTAATTTTGATTGAGAGAATAACCGTTAACCGAAACACGGTTAGGCCACTGCTAATTGAAAAAAAGTTTATCCAGATCTCACAGTTTGTAAAATATAGAGGTTGTTGAATTTTTTTCTTCAAATGACCCCAATTATCTTTTGGATAAGAACTACTCATAAGAAAGGTTAAAAAATGAGATTTGATCAACCACAAGTTAATATTTGTATTCAGAGAAAATCAAAGATTATCATTTGACAGTAAGATCTGGATAATTTTAATCATAAAGCCTAGTGACCACTAAGAGACGAAACATGAGCAGTGCTCATTGAGCACCACTCATTTCGGCATTTCGCAAATTTGTGTAATTGAAATAGTATCCAGCATTCTTAATGTCCCATGCAATTTTGATTCTTGAACTCAAATAGGGCAGAACAAAAAACTCGATTTTGAGAAGATAATGAGTTTTGAAAATATTAGATGAGTCGCAAATGGGAGTTGAAAATTTGTCACCAGAATTTTTTGAATTCTATTTAAAAATAATCTTAAAAGTATTATGGTTCTTTCTCACATTTTATCAATTAGTTTTTTATACATTTTCTAGTTTCGAGAAAATGTTTTCATATTTTTAGAGACTTAAAAAATAACAAATTTAAAACAGTCACATACTAGGCTTATTTCTTAGAATCTAAAATATTCTTCATCGAATGCTCTTTATCGTTATCGTAGTACAGCAGAAATGAATTCTCTTGTAAATGTGTCCTTTTTGAAAAAATCAATTTTTTCTCTTAGAATTGAGTTTCATAGCCGAGTTTAACTCTCTTAGGGTCCACATGAGGGGTATTAATGGGGGAGGAAGTTTTCAAGGAGGTAGGATACCGGAATCGAACCCACGCCATATGAAATATCATATTTATAGGACTTGGGGAACAAAAGAAGAACCTTGAAAATTTGGGCATAGTAGAGTTAATTGGAGCTTTTTTCGAGTGAATTGAGGCGGTTTGAAAAGAGGAGAGAGAGAGATAGTTTTCATTTAATGAAGAGATTAGATGCATTAAAAGATTTGAGAGTCATTAAAAGGGGGAAAGAAATTAAAAGATTATCTTTTTCCGCGATGAAAATAAATATTCGATAGATTGATATATACCTTTTCACATTCATTTGCGTAGAATAAATCTTATCAAGTAAATTTATCCAACTATATATATATAACTACTTGGAATTAATTTGGCGTTAATTCATCTGGAATAATGATTGATTAATCTGGAAAAGACTATAATTAAGTTGTCAAATAAACAATTAAATGACAATTATCCGCCATGGTACTCATAAGTAGCGACATGTAAAATAATTTTTATTTCTTATTTTGTATTACAATAGGGTTTTGCTAGTTGAATTGTAAATCTTTAAATCGATTAAGAAGGCCTAGAATTGTTGTATTGTAGACTGTCGTGGTCCTAACGACGCCATGTCGAGATGCCCTCTCAAAATTGCCTTTGACCATTTCGTAATACTTGCCATCTTCGAGAGTTAGGGATTGTAGGCGCCAACATTTAATTCTTAAATTAAAACACCAAAATATCAGCATTACATTTTACAATTGTGAAGGCTATTGACAAAATCGAGTTTTAATATTTTTTTCCTAATTTTCGTAAAAAGATACCATCGATTATGTCCTAGAATTTTCTTCAACACTGCTTTTTTATTGAAAAACCTATGTTTTATCATAATTTACATTGATATATCAATTGAATTATTATTAATAGATCCCCACTTGCTATATTTTGTAAACAAAAGGTCAAACCCTATTATTAGTGATAGTTTTAGCTGATTTATCCTATGAATAGTGATAATAATATCTACCCCCTACTATACAAAGTGATAATAACCGTTACTTGAGAAATCTCGAGAAAATGACCAATCAACCTCTGATCCTAAAAATCTCACCTGAGGTGATCGATGAACTTTCGACTGTTATCACTGAAACGGATTGTCTCTGGATCCCATTGAATCTCGAGGGCCTCAAGGTTGGGACAATTATTTGCAAAGTTCTCAATGACCCTGTCCACGTGCACTCGGGTGTTGTATTTGAAGAACCAGCCGTGTGGAGTGCCCAGAACGCAGGTTCTATGAATAGAGTTACATTTCTTTAATTTGTCTCAAAAAATTAGAGCGGGTTCAAGTTGTCCAGTTCTATTGTTTGCTTTAAAGATACAAGTTAACACTTTTTTAGGAGAGAATCTCTTATTATTTAGTGTAAAATTTGAAAGGGTTCACTATTAATTCGTTAATTTTCAGTTTGAGTTTTTAATTATCATTTAAAATTTGTCACTTCTACAGAAAAACGGTTAGCTTTTCTCAACATGATTTAGTGAAATTTTGAATTTATCCGTCCAATTTTGAAATAAACCATCTATAGTTTGAGTAGATTTGTGATACAGAGAAGTTACGATATGAATTTGAGTTTTGAATTCGTCAATTTTCTCTTTGAAATGACATTTTTCCAATAAAATTTTAAAATCAGTGTTATCTATGAAAATGAATTCTCAACTTTACTATTTGAAGAACTGATGAAATTGGTTGAAATATCCTTCTTTTAAAATTTTTATGAATACTCTTCGAAGTTATACTGACGTATTAAACTTGATTGAGATTTTTACTTTAACCATTTC
This sequence comes from Gyrodactylus salaris, assembly GCA_000715275.1. Lineage (NCBI taxonomy): Eukaryota > Metazoa > Platyhelminthes > Monogenea > Gyrodactylidea > Gyrodactylidae > Gyrodactylus > Gyrodactylus salaris. The sequence continues at coordinate 23,254 of KL567410.1, forward strand.
AGAATTTCGTTCTTCCATTTTGAAATCACTCAATGGCGATTTGTCTTTGAGAAATTAGGATTTGATTTTGAATAGTTTCAACTTGCTCTGAAAAGGACATAGTTCCTAAAAAAGCTACTTTACAAACTAGATTTAATGCACATTTGTGTGCTGGTTGGGGTTTTTCCTTTGCTTCGTTACTGTTATTCATAGTTTTCCGAAGAACTACGGATTTTAGATTGAAATTATCTATAAATAGTGGATTGATTCATGGACCAAGACTCGTAGTCCTTCGAGAAGCAACCAAGGAAAAACCACAACCCGGGTAATTCACATGTGCACTAAAACTCGTTTGCAAGGAAGCTTTTCTCGGAACAATATATAGTCGTTCTTATAAACAGAATATGATAGTCTTCATGAAATTTGAGTTATGAGTTACTCTATTGTGGTTATCAAAATAACAGACAAGAAAATCTTACTTGATGTTTTTCAACTTAGGAATGACAATCATCCAAAAGTACTCATTCAACTGTGGATTCCCCTGAAGCATGATGCCTTTCAGTTGTGATCCATAGAGATCAAGGAATCGGTTTATTGGCTCATCAGTTAATTCTGGAGTGCTGCTAAGGTCTATCGCTTCAATATTCTCGAATTTCCTCTCATCTATCAGACGATTCATTATCTAAAATTTGGAAAAATTATCTGATTTATCTGAAACAGGCTAGAATTTATCTCGAGCGAATCAAAACACGCTATGATGCTAGTATGTGACTGCCAATATGCATTCTTTTTGGTTACTTCGATTCAACCAATAGAATTCTATCCATTTCATTTTAAATACTCACTTTATTGTTGAAAAAGTCAACATGGCCTATAGCGAGATGTGTGAAGCCTTTGAAGCGTAGCAGCATATTCTCAAGGCATTCTTGAGATAATTCTGTGGAGCTTATATCGAGTTCGTGTATCTTTGAATTCTCCCACGGAACCGACATCATATATTCATCTTTTAGGGCTAAAAGAAGAGTAACAATAGATCAAAGAACGCCTGCTTGCTAGTAGAGCTAATGAATAATGTCCCTCCACTCACAGCAATGACGAAGGAGGAGTGTCTTAATCTTTTGACAATTATTCAGCAGCAATGCGAAACAGGCTCCCTTCACATTAATGCAATAATTCAAGGCTACACATTCCAAGTGGATGCAATTCGTTGCCAATAATTCCACGTGAGAATCTTCCACGAAGGTTATACCGTAGAGGTTTATCACTCGGAGATTGGGTGTATGGGCTTTGATCTTGCTGATGTTAATAACTTCATAGATTTCTTCCTCTTCTTCTGTTCCCATTTCAAATGTTCCTTGAGAGAACGAAGTTTAAAAAACGTTTTTAATTAATTTTTAAATGCTTGGCAATTATTTGTTTCAAAACCTAGTCAGAATTGCTAAATTGCAAATGATGCCTTCAATATAAATTCCGTGAAAAGTAAAGATTTGTTTTAATCATTGAGACATGTTATTTGTGGGATATTTGAAATTTATTACATTGAGGAATGGAAGGTAAACTATATACATGGATTTTTAAGATGTTGTTTACATAATTGTTTAACCTTTACGTATTATTGATTTTGTAATCAACATTTGAAATATTTTAAAGATTGCAACTCACCAATTAGATGTAAAACTTCAAGGGAGTTCAAACACGAGTAAATCTTCCTCATCAAGCCCTCCATAAAGATGACATCACTCAGGCAAATGCATAAATAATACAGAGAATTAGGAAAACCCATTAACTCATTGTAATCATGCAATTGCATAGCGTTAGAGAAATCCAGCGTCATATACTTGAGATTAGTGCACTTGTTGTCAAGCTCATCCAAGGCTGGCACTGTGATCAGATCACTGTTCAATTCGATATATCTTAGGCTTGAACCGGATCTTTGATTAATAAGGTTTATAAGGTCGTCAACTGAGGTAATCTAGGAATAATTGAGAATTGAAGACTCGTTCACAAATTCAAGATAGAAAATCTCACATTCAATCCCCCGTGTTCTGGGCGTAGGTTCAACGAACGCCACAGGTGCTCGTCGTAAGCGATACGGCGCCACTGTTTGCATACTCTGACAATCTGACACAACTCTTTGTGCGATAGATATGTGAAAATTCTGAGTATTAGCTTCTCCGGGAGTCGTGTTATCATAAACTGAAATTGAAAGAGTCATTATAAGGGATTACTTCATTTTGTTCAGGAAATAAATTGGAAAATTTCCTCCTTCGAAATTCCATTCTGAAAGGGGCACTGGTTTTAGATCATTGAATGTAAAATTGATAAAAATGTAATTTCTATCCTGTACCAGAGGGGTTTCCTCTTTTGTTTGTAAGAGAGGTTTGCATATTGCATTTCTATTGGTTCATGTTAATGGGGGTAGACGTATTTCTTTGCCTACACTTCCACAGTAGATATCCAATGGGATTTCTTGTAATGAAATGCCATGTTAGATTTGTTAGTACAGCTGAATATCAGTCATTAAAATTAGTATCTCTTGCTGTAGTTTAATAATTTCCTGATTTTAATTCGATGGATCTATGTGGACGAGTCCTCAGATCATGAAATGTTGATTTTAAAGAAATAATCACTCATTATATCTGATTCAATCAATCAAAATACATTTTTAAATTTGAATCTTTTATTATTTGCAAGTAATCACACAAAGTTTAATCAACAATCGGATGCATGTTTCTCTAAACAAAAAATGACTGAAAATTAAGAAAACAGTAATTAAATGTATACTTTTAAGTAGTATGTATTAAAACTGTTAGAAATATTTCAGTATCGATAGAGTGACAGAAATACAGTGAATCTTAGTATTCCACAAGTTAAATTAATTAGTCATAACTTATGACTCATAAGTAGGGCTCCCAAAAAGCATATTTAGTTTCTTCTATTAATAATAAATAACTATTCAAAAGTGCTCTAGATATCTTGGTTTAGGAGTAAGAAAAGCAAATTTTAGCATCTTTATCGCAAAAAGCATATTATTAAGATTATTGAGATAAATAAAGAATCTTAGAGGTTTTAAGGTAATAATTAGCAGATATATTGTGCTAATTTCTTTTTGCAATACTTGTCAACATTAATAATTGATTCGGATTTTTCATTTTTCTTCCTTCTTCATCCTGCTTCTATTCGATGCAGGGCCATCTCTCGTATGAGAGGATTGCCTCTTTGTCATCAAACACATTGAGTACATTTCAGCGGTAAAAAAATCATATTTTTCAGAATTTTATCTGATTTGAATTTTGAGTATGTTTTTTCGATTTTATCTTGTTGTTCCAGTTTATGAGATCCCAAGCTTCTTCACCTGAAAGAAAATTGTCTGCATGGATTTTTAATTTTTCAGCTAATTACAGCCTCCATTTCAAATTTGGATATATTTTCGTTCTTGCCTTGATAAGGAATGAAATCATTAAGGAACCCACCCATTACCCACCTCGACCCAACTAAGAATATTTATAACAAGTATTTCATATAAAGGTCAAATCAACTGTTTACGAATAATTAAAAAGATTACAACAATTACATGGGACACCTCTAGGTCACTGGTGTCACACAAATAAAACCGAAAAAATTAACATGAAAAAATAATCTAAGAGATTAGGGTTCAATTAGTCTATAATTAATTTCTCATCTTAATCAGAAATATTTTATCGTTGAGAAAATTTATTTGAAAAAGTCATGTTTTCATTTTGCAATTTTCAATTACATTATTTTTGGTCTTTCAATGATAATTTTGCAAAATTAAAAAAACCATTGAACAGATTGTGATCTGATTTACAATATAAAATAAGAAGAGGTTTCTCATTCAAATTTATATATTCTGGTCGAGTTTCTCAAAAAAGATAGCATATTTTGAGCATATTTCTTGTAAAAAATTATTTCCAAGAAATTATTTAGCATATATGCTCAAAGTAAAGCATATTTTCTGGGAGCCCTAGTCATAAATATAATGCCTAAAAGAAAATTGCTGCATCGAACCTTAAAATGTGGCTTCACTAACCCTCGTAGTGCCCTTGTGACACTAGGATTACCCTTTGAAAATATGTAGAGTATTCTATTAATATGTTTTTCCATACTTGGCTAATCCTTGTGAGACGCATTGAAATAGCAAATTTTCTCTCACCTTGTATCTTTCTCAAACAGAAAATCCAAGATGGCGCAAAAGGTTATTTTACTAAAAATGGAGGTAATCATTTTCGTTTTGAGAAAGATACGCGGAGTAAGAAAGTTCTAATTTGTCCTACATGAATTTTAAAGTGTAGAAAATCCAGTTCATTTGAACTCTAACTAAAAGAAGTCTCATCAGATCATCCTTTTAGATACAAAAATAGCCTAAAAAGTACACTTTTATCGTTGGGTTGACGAGGCAAACAGGTTGCGCTGTTTTTTAGAACAAAAATATCTGTTATAGAAATTATATCAAATACATGTATGTATATAACACATTATTCTAGAGAGTAACTGAGAAGGATTAATTTTACTTTAACAGAAAATTTTATCCAACATCTATGTGCAAAGAATGAATCAATAAAAATATTTTATCAGCAACTAGGTTTTACGTCTCGCACTTCGTTGCAACTTTTTCTGATACGGAGTCCGTTGATTAATTCTCAAACCTAATTTGTAGATTCTCTTACATGGCGCCATTCAAGAAAATTCATATTTAACATCAATAAATAGGTGTAAAAATATGCATTTCGGGTATTTTAGGAGGGATGGTGAAGTGGATTGTTTCCCAAGTCCTATAAATATGATATCTCATATGGCGTGAGTTCGATTCTGGTCTCCTCCCTTCTTGAAACAAATTTACTTTGTAAATAGATTCAAACCTTACTCCCCCATTATTACCCCTCATGTGAACCCGAAGAGAGTTAGACTCGGCTATGAAACTCAATTCTAAGAAGAAAAGACAATGAATAAGACTTTTGAGAAAAATATCTCTAGAAAATCAGTCACCATTCTCTGAATGTGTGCCTGAAAGAATCTTAGAATCTATTCATCTAAATCCATATTAAATTCGCATATTTGCCACACAATCCTTCGAACAATCCCTTTGTGATGGGCAGAGAAATAATGAAAAAAATAGTTTCTCAACACTGGGGCAGAGAGGAAATGAAAAGGCTAAATACTGCATTCTGATTGGTTATTAAAATCGCAATTCAAAAGTGATCTGGGGTCGCTAGAGCTTGGGATTTTCGCTAGGAACACTCG
>KL567412.1:0-16400 GCA_000715275.1 Gyrodactylus salaris
TATTAAGAAACTCATTAGTTGTATGGTTTATTGGAAATAAACATGTGAAGCATAACAGAAAAAGGTTGGAAATCGGAGGACTGCACAAAGATATTTCTTGTGACTTGAATTGCCAAGTCGAAAATTTATATTTCATCTTCAAAATCACGCTAAAAACTGAGAAGCTAATGCGTAGAACACTGTACTTTTAAAAGTAGTATGGAAGATGCCTACAACACGATAGAAAATAAGAGTTTCGGCGTAGAAGCACAACCTCAGCTGACGTGGAGAGAAGTTTTTCTTTGAAGATGAATTATTTTTTCAATGATGGACAAAACTTTGAAGACGAAATTTTGAAAAAAAAAATGTCATTCTGAATCAAATTCTTGACTAATATGATTGCCTTTTTTGGCTGCACTAGTTATCAGCTTATCTTTTAGGCGAGAAAGATCATCTTGAATGCTTGCTTAATATAATTACTAGATTTATGATAAAATTTCATTCCGATGATTTAAATTCACAACTGATTTTTTCTCTCCTGATCGACAGAAGTATGGATTTTCCCTGAACTCTGACTCTTAACCCTTTCAATACAAAACTACATGTATATCTGTAAAAAATCTCTAAACTAGATACCCTTGTCCTGCTTTGCGTTGATTTTCTCAACCTTAAGTATATTTTAAGACTCTAGAGCTGATTTTTGTGGGTACAGAAATAATTAATTAACCCTTTAACAAAACAAGTCTTGGGCAATTCTCGATTTGTTAAATCTTGAAGTTATTTCTATGCTTTGGCCTATGACAGTGTTTGCTGAAAGATTTATTCTACCCAGAAATGTGTTTGAAGAAGTAGTTTTAAGAGAGTACTTCTCGACTCGTAGCATTTTTCGATTTTTCCTCATTTCAATTTTTTTGTCGTATCAAATAAGCCCTTATCGAAACTGAGATATCAAGGATCATACTTTACTAGATATGAAAAGGTTAATCAATAAATATACACGCTTGAAAGCTCCTGATTTTTAAGAACTAAAACTCTAAGGAAGATCATGATTAAGGTTATGAGATAAAATCAGATAAATTCAATAGTTTTTGTTAGAGTTATCAAATAACTCACTTTTTAATTTCTATGGATTTAAAAACAGTCGAATAATATATACATAATTGAATCAAATGAATATTCTGAATTGTCAAAATATTAAATTTGAAAAAATTTTGATCTGATTCTTCAAATGTAAAATATTGAGTGGAAAATTCATTGATTTAACTCGTAGCTAAATAAAACTCTTACACCAATTTGAAAATTCAACAAACTTTACAAAGTTTACTGCGATTCTCTATGATTTTCAACCCATATCGGAGTGAAATCTCTTATGATACCAGTGTTTATTATTTAAGTTTCCTGTTAACTTAGAAAAATACATTTTGTTAAATAAATCTGGTCTATTATTTTATTGTAGAGAAGTCATTTAAAGTATACTATTAATTAGGGCATCAACCGAAAATGAGTAAACAGACTGCAATACTGTCAGCGCTATAAAAGTACGCAATTTTCCTGAGATCAAATTATATCTCTTATCAAAATCACCGCATTTGACAGTTGAGAGACAGTTAATTTCCTCAGTGATTGCCCTCTTCAAGTCTACAGACATAATTAGACTTACCAGTGAACGTGCTAATGCTATTCGCAAAGCCCATAATCAGACCAGCGTACTCTGGGGATAGATCGATGACGTTAACTGCGTAGCCGGCGACAGCCAGGCCGGAGAAGCCGAGGGAGAGTGTCAGGAAGATGGTCGCGAGGAACTCGTTTTGTGCAAAGCTCATCGCTATGAAGAAGACACCCTTCAGACCGAAGCCGAGAGTCGCAAATATCTTGCGTATAATCGTCAATGATAAAGAGGTCTTGAGGTGTATTAAGTCTGCGAGAAATCCACCTAAAGAATATTTAAATTTGTGTTTATTTATTTTCATAGAGATTGTAGAATTGGCTACAACCGGCCAATCAGATTTGAGATGGTAAAATAATCCATCTACTAGGATAAGGAGAACTTTTCGTTTGATTACTTTGGAAAATTAAAGATGATAAATTAAAATTTTTTATTTTCATAGACACATTTAATAGGCCATAAAATTATTTTTTAAAGTCTCACTTCTATCCCTGAGGCAATTCATTATTGAAATTATAGACACGCGATATTTCAACAAAAACTTTGTTTATCGAATTGATATTGGCCTTACTGCGAGAGGGAATCGGAATTAATGGAAAAATTAATCAACTAAAAATGTTAATAAAATCAACGGATTATCGTGTTATAGAATTATTTCAATAATTTTTTGACTCCTTACAAAATCAATGAAATTTCTATCTAAAAATTCAAATATTTTGTATTTCACTCAAGTATATCTTTTTGTCTCTCTCTCTTTCTCAAGCAGTTATATGCTCTACTTGTTTCCATCGGTTATTGTTACTCAAATTTCCTACTAACACATAATCTTGAGCACTGCTCAATGAGCAGCTTACCAAAAGTACTCAAGAAATGAACAATGTACAACTTAAATGAGCTATTTCATTTTTTGAGTAGTATGCAGAACACCAATTTTCCTGTCGATAATTTACATCTATAAACTTAAATTCCACATTCTAAGAGCCTTGATTTGCTCAATACTAGTCTGATATATTCCAGAGAATAGCTTTGTAAAAATGACTCACCAATGGGCACAAATAATGATCGCGAAAGGAATGGAAAGGCCAAATAGCGGACCGTTTTTTCAACGTCTGTTTGGAATATTTGACTGTAATAGGTCTGCATGCAAATCGAGGAAATCTGAAAGGTCCAGTCGTCAGCAGCGTAAGTAACGAGAATTGCAAAAACCGGTTTCGATGTGAATATCGAATACCAGGGAATGTATACTTTCGGCTTCGTTGGCATGAGCAGACGCTTGGTTATTGTGGATTCTAAATAGAGTCGTTCGACTTGCGATACAGACTTATCTTTAATCGGGCGCTCATCGACTAACCGCCACCAGAATATGCACCAGATAAGCCCGATGTTTGCGTAAATATAAAATACAACACCCCAGCCCCAGTGGTCTTCAATCTTAACGCAGATGGGTAGACCGATCAAGGGCCCTAACGAGACTCCGATCATGGCAAGACAAATGAGACTTGACCTCTCCGACTCTGGGGTCCAAAATCGTAGCACCCCAAAGACAGCCGGTATGAGGCAGCCCTCCGCTAGGCCCTGAAGGATCCTTAGGAAGATAATTATGAATATCCTAGCTTTCATGTTATACTCAATGATTTCGACAAGGGGTAAGAACAGGTTCAAGGTACACGTCATAGCTGTTGATCCGCCTAAAAGTAACGATGAGTCATGTCTCACAGTTAGATAGCCACCGAATGGAGATCCGAAGATGTAAGCAAAGAATAAGGCATTTTCAATAAAATCAGCTGTCAAGTTATGCAACCAAGGCATCCTCCTTGGTTCACTACTCTTGTACACTTGATTCATTGTCGGACGTATATTCAGCCTCATCGTATTTCTGACTCTTCTGATAATTGAAATCTGGTCTGTGTTTTCATGAAGACTTTGGTTGGCTTTATTCAACTGATTCACAATTCCCAACATTTCAGAGCGCATCCCAATGACGATGGTTAAACAGACACAGCACAAGACCGATATGATGTACCTCTTCGTACCGGGGCCGCAACAACAAATCTTTTTATTGTTAAACTCCAAGGTCATATCAACACGTCGGGAACGCTGAGAGGCCCGCATGATGTTCTTCCTTTCCTGCTCCTCGGACATTTTCAGTGCCTTTACTTGCTTCGATTGCAGCGATGCTGACGGAAATGAATCGGTCTCTGATTGCGTCGGACTGTCAGTCAAATCTCCAGTCCGCTCACTAACGACTAGATGCTTCATGATGTTTGCTTTATCTTTTAAATGAAATTAAACTGTTGATCTTTATATGAATGGGCATGATTGAGTATTCTTCCCTGATGATCTAAGAGTGAATAGTGTTTTTCAAAACGTGCTCGTCTTCAATGATATATATTCTCTTATTATTCAGGATTCTATTCAATAATTAAGTAGAAATCAATCTACATATTTCTCAACAAAGATATATCAAGCAGGATAGCCAATGAGAATCCTTCAATTTTCTCCAATATCTCCAAGTCTCTCTAACACATTTCCCAGAGATAACTATTAATTATAATTACATTAGAACATACTGATTTAATCTAAGGAATTTTGTTTAAAATATCATGATTTTTAATGAGTAAAATATCTCTTCATGCAAATGATCAGCTTTAAGATATTGCGTTCTAGTGAACGCCGTAGGCTAGATGCAGACATTACGCCTAACTTTGAGCAGTATGTGTAAAGATGAGTTAATTGTTAAAAAGATACTTTTATTGTATAATTAGATAGCCATACATTCAAATATAGTTTCGATGTCCAATCCTTTTAAGAAACAAAACAGTTGACTCAAAAAAATGTCAAACAATGGAAATCTATATTTAGACAGATATCATCAGCCAACTATACCAGAATAATAAAAATGGATTTATTGAGTATTTCAGTAACGAAAACCAATACTTTGTTTTATGACTCACCCGTAGAGGACAGTTCCTGAGTAGTACACTTTCAGTCGCAGTTTGTGAGGGATGGTTTTTCACATGCACATTTCATGAGATAATCATGCGTCTCCTAGTCGGTTGGGAGCGGGATAACTGTACTGATGAGAGGAAATACTGTGTCTATAGATTCCTCAAGTAATCATGAATGAATGTGCTATGATTCATGCCTAATAATCTAAGCAACTTTCTTTTCACATTGAGAATTTTATCTATTCTATGGGTATGTTAGCTTATTCTAAAAGACAAAATTTCCTCAGAGAAATTTTCCGTTTCCATCTTAACAAGTGAATTCAAAAAAATCCCAAGAAATTAATTCATCAAAAATATATACTAAAATGAGCAGATATCTCATCAGCTAAATATAGTATCCTGTATGTTAAAACTAGCTGTATCACTAACGATCGTGTTTGAATTTAAATATGAATATCTTTAAATGTTCTGTACGAATATTAAGTGAATTATTCATTTGAGAATAAAATCAGGTAATTATGAACATGATAATAATCACAGGATCAAAATTGAATCGAGTATCGTGTGAATCTCATCAGATGATCTCTCAACCTAGGTCAGAAAATCACGGTGATTTAAATAAAGGGTTATTGTAGGAGGTGTAGAGATTATACATTTCTTTTTTGCCTAAAATATCTTGACTTATTTCTATAGGAAAATAATATTTTGATTTGACTGAACATTTTTTCGTTATAATAATGTATAAGGGCGAAAAAACGTTCCAAAGATGGGTGGATCATCTTCTTCATCAGTTGTCTTCATGTGTGAAGGTTTCTATGCGGTTTTACTGTATTATAATACAGTTACCTTGATAATTATCAAGGCGCTTCATCACATATTTTTTATTTCATCAAGATTTGAACTCCATATCCTATCTTGTATATAAGGTCAAAAATAAGTTGTTTAAATCTATCGATTTTCACAAATATTTGAAAAAATATGTAAATTCATTGAAATATGCACATACATTTTTTCCCATGTGTTTTTATTGGAATATCGATTTTTATAGCATTTAAAGCTTAAGAAGCATTTTCAAAAATATGCATTGGGTAACCAATTAAAAGTTCTACCCCCATCTACCATGGAGTTCAGACATCCCTCCCTCGGATTGTCACCTCTCCATGTCCCGAAGGCAATCTCGAGATGAGTTTACTCGGTATAGAATTTTGAATCAATCCTACCCATTATAGCGCCTACTGAGAACCCGAATAGAGTAAGACACAGTGATAAAACCCAAGTTGATCCAGAAGGAATCTTTGGCTGTGTGAGTCAGTCCTTAAAAAATTAATCCCAACGACCCACAAAAATACTTTCGAGTAGTCATTAACCCTTATCATATAAAGAAAATGTGTTTCACAAAATTCAACTGATCTACAACTTCTAGGTTCAATGAATATGTTGCCAAGATGCTATGTTGTTATCATTTTTCAGAGTATCAACATAAATACAGTACGAATGCATCTTCAAGAACTAATGATAAAGAAACCTTTCAACAGAATTATATAAATGCAATTTTCATTGAAGGAGAAATTTACTAAATAATTTAAGAATTTTAAGTAATCTGAGATTAGATAGTCAATCAAAGATAGATTACTATTTCTTCAGATTAGTGATGCAATCTATGTCAGATCTAGTTTGAGAATCTATTTTACAAAATCGAATTCCAAGTTTTGTATACGCTATTCAAATATATTGTCAAGTTAAATTGAGGTCAATTCTTATATTAAATGTATCATTTAACCAACAGTCAGGACACCTATTTTGCTATTCTCTACACTGTGGAGTCCAAAAAAGTAGAAATAAGCCTTTTTTGAATGATATCTAAGGATATCTTCAAGACTTGAAGTTCAAGTTCCAAGAATAGTCTAAGAAAATTGTGTACCCTCATGGGCTAATCGAAGTCCGTCTCAATTGTTTCGCTTATTCTAAACCACGCTCCGCATTGGATCTTAAACCTGTTTCAAATTGAGTATAAGGTTAAGCTTATTAATCCTATTGCTTTGATTCGATTGAGTTGAAAGTAGGCTATTGTTGAAATTAGAACAATTTTATCATTAGAACTTTTTTCTCATACCTCTGACCAATGAATGAATCGGCTCAAGGAAATGGCGTGTTATCTGGAAGATAACCTCTCTTTGAGCTTATAGTGCAAATAAATCTTCTCGCAATTATGAACTAAGCGGAACTTGGTCCTACCCTCGAACCGGTGATAAATAAAAATAAATAAAGAGTATAGATTTTTAATTTTTTCATAAATTGTTAATCTTGGTCACTTGACCTCTGATTTTTCAACAAAGCAAATTTCATTGTCCTTTGTTACTGAAGTGTTACATTTTACATATTCAATTTCCTTAGTTGTTTAGTGACGAACAGTATTCATCCACCAATTTGAAAGAAACAGAATATTTTGATGACACAAAGAAATGATATATTTTTTCGATAATTAAAACTTATATTTAAAAAAATAAGCGTGCGTTGTTTTCTTGAGTTTGCAATAAGGTCATTTCAGATGAGATTGGTCAAATGAATACATTTTTGTGTTTCAAATCCTTAAATGAAATGTCTATTGCCAAAGAGTTCTCAAAAAGTCTCCTGCAATATATTCTGTCAGTGATGATAGAAATCTTTCTGCAATTCAGAATTATTTTCTTTCAACTACAAGGGCCTCAAAAAATATGTCAAAGAGAGAAAATATGCCCATGAATAATACTCAATATTGAATTATGAAATGTTTATTTCACTCAGTTATGACCCTTTCTCTCACAGAATCGTGTAAGTAAAATAAATAAACTTTTACACACAGGTGAATTCTTGAGCTATGTACAAATTTCGATTTAATCCCTAATGCCTAAGGAATTTACGCATCGTAAATACATCATAAATACACATACAATGATTATTGCAGAAGGCATGGTAGGAGAGAAAAATAGGTGTATGTCTCTAGAGGCAGATATTCATTTCACAGGGTAGGAGGAAAGAGACGGAAAAGAGAAAATCAATTTTCTCTGAGTTTGCAGAAATAGGAGTAATCATCAAAAAATGTAAGAATTATATCTTTTTTCTAACAAATGCACTTCCCGATGAATATAATATGTTAAGTAATTTTGATTTACATCCCTTCTTCAGATCTGACGATTTAGTTCCTGAAATGCTTCATTAAACTTGATAATATCAACAATATGGGAATTCACATTATTATTCTTTTCCCATAGATCTTTAAAAAGCTTATTTTCTATCATTTTTCATCTTAGGTAGACTCTACTTCTATTGATCAGATACAATACCATTTTCTAAGAAGGTTAATTTCACTTCACTCTTATAAATCATGCATTGTGATCTCCGAACTCAGCCCATTATAGATTAGAAGACTAGCGAATATCAACAAAACCTTGAACAATAATCAATAATTTTTTTAAATAGTGACTTATATTAGGTCAGTTCACCTTAATACGCAAATTTAAAAAAAATAAATTTTTAGTAAAAAATATTATTAAAACAAATCATTTCCACTTGAAATAATCGCCATCAGCATCAATAGTCTTCTGCCAACAATTTGGCAATGTGTTGATCCCTCTACTCCAGGAGGCAACATACTGATCGATCGCCTCTTTTAGCGAGATCAGGAGAATAGGGAGGATGATCCAACAACTCCAATCCGAGGTCTGAAAGTTTTGTTTTTGACTCCCTAGAAACGTGAGGTCGGGCATTATCCTGCTGAAGAATGAGATTTCGTTGACGTCGGAAATTCTGCTTGTAGGCTGTGACAGCACGTCCCACTGACTCACAATAGGAAGAAGAATTGATTGTCTGATTGTTTCCGAGGAGTTCGTAGTGAATTTCTCATCAGTAGTGATATCCTTGCCAAAAAATGAGTCGTAACGCAGTCTATTGAGGAGTTTGCGACAAATTTCGATTCTCTTCGTTTTATTGGCATCTGAGAGAAGGTGAGGAATCCATTTTTTATAGTGATTCGTATATATATATATCAGGTTGTTTTTTAAGTTGGTTCGTTTTTTTCAACCTGAGATTTCTAATTAAGATTTCTGTCACTTATTAAAACCGTGGGAAAATAATATATTATTTTCTCTCTTCATGATCGAATGATTGAATATATACTTCCAGTCGCTATTGGCATGGCTATGCATTCCCGATTCTCTTGTAATAAATGTATAGTGTCTTGGATATGTCGAATAAGAAATGATCGAATAAAATATCAAAGGAAAGGAATGTAAAGATTGAAATTGAGAAAATTCTACCGATAGGAAACAATACTTCAATCATTCAATGTATAATTAATGACTTTGTGAGAATGTTAGCGAATATGCGACTTTCTAAATTGCTATTTTGTGTAGAGCGTGGTAGATCACTCTGGTTAAATTTGAACACGATTTTCCTTGAATCACCGAAATTTAAGCACAACAGGATCAACAAGATGGTGAAAATGATATAAGCCACCTGTTTGCGAATCCAGTTTCTGATAGAAATATCTTTGAGACAGTATATATTTTCAGAGAAAGATGTTTTGAAAATTTATTGCATAAGTTTCAAATCACACTCTCGATTATAGATCTAAGCTTAAATGATGTTTAAAATAATTTATACTTTAGAAGATTGAGGCAAAGTTACTTTATTTTGGCCATGAAAAAACAGAATAATTTTAATGCTCTTTCAATTTTCACAGCTGCTACAAAACATGAAGAATATTTGTAACCATGTAAACTGTTTTATAACTAGAGATTATCTAGATTATCTGAGGAAAAGAGTTCAATGAGGAAGGCTAACAAAGTATAACTAGGGCTTCCGGGAAAGTGTAAACTTTTTCGAATGGAAGCAAAAAAGTGCATTTATTTTTAAATATTATCATTTTTATTCATTGTATTCACAATCCTGGTCGTCAAATACCTTTATTTCAAAGATTTTTTACTTGGGACTGGGGGCGTTTCGATGGTGGGACGATCATCTTCTTCTTCAATTGTCTACTCCGACTAGGGAGAATTGGGATAGGGCACAATCGATTTTAGTACACAATTCTCATCAACCTCAACTCTTATATACAAAGTGCATGCCCTGCTCTGATCGGTTCTTCTTTCCTTACTCAAAACCTTTCATCTATTATCATTTTTAGTTTAAAAATATATTATTTTTCTCTTCAGTAAACTGCCTATCTATATCCATGTAATTTTTCATCTAAGAGAAGCGTTTTCAACGCACCAGGAAGTAGGCTGACAATCCTAGAGTAGTGAATACTCAGCGAGTCGTTTTCTTTACTTCTGCTTAGGATAGAAGTCATTTCATTCTTCTCAAGTCTTTTTATTATATAAGACTTGACTGCCACCAGATCCTTTTCGAATTCGAGGTCATTCTAGAGTTTATAGGATTTAATAGTTGGCGCGCTTTTCTATTCTAAGCCTTTTATGATTGGAATCAGATTTGAATAGTCTCTATAAATCACTATTTAACTCCCATTGTAAAGCGGCTTTTGCTCTTGGAACTGATACAATTCGTTTCACCTCATTCATGTTCTCACAATAATAAATTACTACTTCCAGTTCCCCATGGAGTTATTATTGGCTGGAGGGGGGGCTGTCAAATTGAACTAAATGCATTCCTCCGCTATTATGAGAAGCCATACTTGTGGGAAAATCCTCTACAACACCCCTCCAAACGTGGACTTAATTTAGTTTGAGTCTAAGGTGTTTAGATTTTGATTAAAATTACAAAAATTCATTGAACTACAAATGACGATACTCAAAATCTGAGTAATGGGAAAATCTCATTACTATGACAAGAGATTACATTTAATGGTATATCTAATACTGTTAGTTAGCTAGCAAAGAACACTATTTTAATCATTGTACATTACTAGGATTTTCTTTCCCCATAATTAACTTGCCATCCTTTCACAGAGATAATCCGTACTATTTATTCTAGTCTCTCTCTGTCATCTCATTTCATTTAGAATCAATAAAAGGATCTATACATGTATATGTTACCGTTAATTTAAACATTCACAATTTAGCTTCCCTCTCCTCTTCACAAATGATTAACCATTGTGTAACCGAGCCTATAACTTTTTTAACACAAAAGAGTAATTCCAAGAGTACATATAAACAGTCCAGTTACATTACGAAAAATGGATGATTGATTTGTCGATTGGCTGATCCCTACTAACTATTCAGAGATACACACTAATTAAGTTAATAACGACCTACAAAGCGTTTTCAATTCACTATTTCTCCGTATAGAAGTAAAACTTAGTTAGGTTAACGTTGTTTCCTGAAAGATTTGACGCTATTTGTGATAATAGTGAATTAAATTGACTATTCATTCGAGGTTTCATTTTACCGTCTCTCTTGCAGCAATCAAGTTTGGTTGAGGATGCCCAGTATTGAAATTATTTATTTATTGGAAAAGATATTTCATCTATCGGGGATTATAATTATAATAATGGGGATTGGCGACCGCATATAACTAAGCGAGGACTTGTACCCCTACACGCATTTTTTTCAATTTTCGAAGACAACCGTATTGTCGCTAATCCCCAATAATAGTTTTTATAATCCCCGATAGATAAAAAATTTTCTATCGAATAATTAAACCTTTTCCAATAAAAAGTAATTTCAATACTGAGCATTCTCAACCAAACTAAATTGACCATTTAAATAAGTTTGAACTTCAAGCTATGGATACAAGAGTTGAAAATATTTATAATATTTCTCTATTGAAGAAAAATAAAACCTCGAATATTCCATCAATGAATTATTTTTCGAGATTTGTAGTAATTTTCTTCAATTCAAGTTAAATTAAGATGAATTCAAGAGGCATCCACTGCTTGGGAATCACCGTTGATTTGTCTTCGATGTCCGCAACCATTTGAAAGATTGTTTGAGAATTTTCTTAATTCAACTTGTGGCAAACTCTTCGTTAACTTCTAGGGTTCAGATTTATCTAAATTTTTTCCCTCTAATGCATTAGTGTAAGACTACATATTCGAGTCTCAAAGACGAAAAGCGTTTAGCGATGGTATATTCGTGGTTTTAGTTTTCTTCAATAAAGAAATATTAATATATTGTATATTTCCAAGCGAAATTATACCAATGGATTGGAAACATGCTCAAATTTAATACTCTCAGCTCGTAAATTAACAGTAACATATACATACGTATGTTAGACAGGACTTTTGCTATGCAAAATGGTCAAGGTTAGCTCCTCCAAAATCCATTTGAGATTCTCCTTCCTCCCTCGTGAATCCCAGCGTGCAATTCAGAGGAGAAGAAAAACTTTCCATTCATTTTGAGTATTATAATTGAATTTGATGTAAAAAAGAATGATGACGAGGAGGAAAGAAGTAGAGTATTAGACTAATTCATCAGTAGTGAAGATGAAGCGTAATCTAATTAAAGCTACTAACCTGTAACGAAATTTTATCGTTCCCTTTTGACTACCCTGAGCCCGTCTATATCCATTGGGATGATATTAATAATTTTCTTTCATCATGAAAATAAAGAAAGATGTATCCATGGTATTTATTAAAGGCGTGGGTAAATCGTAACAATTAAAACTTTAATGGAAACAATTGATAGCGGAAAATCAATTAAATAAAGTTCTTCTGGCATTTAAGAGCCTTGAGCTATGCTTTTAACAACTTCAAAAAAGAAGGTTATTAACAAAGTACATTGAGTAAGTAACTTGAGGACATCGTATGCCCAATTTACTCGAAGATGTTAGCAGGGTCCTGACTTAGAGTCATGCTGTGGAGTGAAATAACGACGTTTGAATAGGTAAATAAAAAGCTTTTTATTTTCGTCGGCTCTCAATAGACCTTACGCCGACATTTATTTATTTATTACATGAGAGAGGTGAGATAACCTGCTCATTCTGATCGTTGTCAGGTGTGTCCGAGTCTGCGTCCTAGGCCAATCACACGCCGGTGTATGCATTGCCCTCTATTCGGTTTGAGAAAAGAGACAATGAGCTTTGTGTTGCGAGTCGGTAGCTTTTTCTACTAAAATACAAAAAGTCCATTTTTTGAATTAATTATTGATCTAGATAATTAAGTAGCAATCAAGTCTTTTTGAACATTGGATTTAAAATTGAAGAAATTTAAAATTCAATACCTTGTATCTAAATTATTATTCCAAGGCTTATCGTATTTTTAACCAACTTGGAAAATCTCATTTTTAAAATAAAATTTTTTTTTTGCTAACCAATACACCTAGAATAATTAAACCTGAACATTCAAGTTATCACTTCAACATTTCCAAGTTACAACGGTCTTCAACCAAGATTTTCTTAAATACTTTAAGTAAAATAATACCAAGTATTCTACTTATGATGGTTCACGTATACCTGTTCTGATCTGTATATATTCTTCATTTCTTATACTTTTGAGTGGTTGAGATAACCCTTGTATTTCTTGTAGTCCTTTCCATTACAGGTGGACAGGTAAATTATGATAATCATCACAAGAATGGCATTTATATGATAACAATTCTAATCGTTAGAATTGACGCATTTATTAAGTCGATTCTTTTGTGAGAAGTCATCAAAATCTCAATGTTTTCATTCTTCTGTTAATTTTCCCCTAATTCCCTCTCCTCAACTGCAGAAGAAAGAAACTCGTAGAATTGTTCTTCAAAAGACTAATTAAAGATTCTCACGAGTTGATGAGTCCTGCTGAATAGAATTCAAAAGATCTTTTACTTTTTTGATTCATATTTACGTTTCATTTCGATTGTGATTCCTTCCCCTCAAGTTATACAGGAACAATGCCTCTATTGAGGGAGAGTAGAAGGAGTTACCTCCTCAATAATAGTCTCAATTAGAAGGAGCGCTGTAAAATATCTCTAATCAAGGCTAATAATACTAGAATAAAGTTTTCCGTTCATAATCTCTATTAGGGAATGATTGATTCTCCAAATAGGATTAATTATATAACGAATTCATGTGTAAAAGTATTTTTTCTTCAACTTTTTGTTAATTATCAGCAAGGGGAAGTTCTCTTTCTCTCCCTCCTCAAAATCAGAATCAACAAGCATTCATATGGAAGAGATTTATTTGTATTTCACTTTTCCCTAAGAAATAAAGGATATTTGTAAACCTTGTGTTTATTACAAATACGGTGAATAATTATAGTCGAATCTTAAATAACGTAGAATTGAATATTTGCCAACAAGCAATTGGATTGAATATAAATGTTGCGGTTATGTTATTCAATTGATAAAGGTTCTACTTTAGTATTGAATGAAAATGGCACATCATCAAATCAGGCGTCTTCAACTCCTATTTTTTAAGAGAATGCCTAGGGAGAGTTTTTATTGATTATTAAAATTAATTTACTGTGGGGCAAATTGCAAGAACGATTCAAGTGAAAAGTGCCAAATAGTCGGGATAAAATAGTGGGAAATTATCAATTGAATATATTATATGCAGAGCTACCAAATGCATATATATTCCAGTGGTTTCATTATGAAGAAAAACTATTCAAAAGTTCGAAAAAAGTTTCATAGGAAAATATGTAGGGCCTTATAGGACCTAAGGTGTGTATGTGCAACACGTCATCAGCCAATAAGAAAAGGCCGTTTACAGCGTTTATCATGGGAGGTTCTTACACATTTACAAAAATGAGTTGATACGTCAAAGATTATCCCAAAGAGTTCAAATTGGTTAGAGATTATCTTTTCTGTCTTATATGTCAAAAGAAGATATCTTCACTAACAAAGCTTTATTATACAACTATATCAGCCTACATCTGCTTGTGTAGAGAGAAATTTTTCGCGAATGCGTTCTTGCATTGACGACGATAAGCTATTCACAACTCATTTTAAATAAATACATATTTTCACATTTATACTCCCATTTCACTAGTTGGTGGTTAGATACTCATCTATGACATACTGATGATTCCTCTTTTAGGTTTGAAATGTAGCGTAATCTTTGGTTAAAATTCTTTTGTAATCCATAAACTCTACTTTATGTTGCGTAAAAAGTCTCAGCATTTTGTAAAGAAAAATAAAATAAATGATCAAGAATTGAAATATCAATTACAATTACTAAAATTACCATTTAAAAGTTTCTGGGAAAGAATTTTTAACTATTTCCTTATTTTGAGCTTCCCACACCTCGTGGAAAAAATTCATTGGTCACCTAACTTTTCCAGTTACCGGGCCAACGAGATAGAGGACAAGCATTAATAACCATGTCAAATTTGAATCACTTTAGGGAAATACAGTTTAGAATTCTTAATAGAGTGTTTTGAATTCTTATGTCAAAAGAGGAATTTCGAACCTAAAACAGTAATTAATTTCGCGCTTAACCTCGACATAAGTGATCGATTGTTGTAATTGATATGTGTACACAAGTTTGTGTGGCAAGACAAAAATTCACTCTCAGCTATCAAAATGTCTCCACTATAGATGTCGTATTACCTTTGCCTCGCTGTATCTTTTGCTTGAATAGATTTTAGTGTTTTAATATTCTCTGACGTAATCTTTACTGCTAATCAACCTAACGAATTGGAGTTGATTGTATAATCTATCTCCAGGAATTCTTGGTTTTATCTTTCAAAACATTTTTATCGTCTAGAATCTAAATTAAAATTTACCGTCTTGAATTGCATTCAATAATACTGAGAAATGTATATGACAGAAAATATTTCGAGTACAAATCGGATCTGTGTAATTTGAAGACTCCCATTTTTATCTTGATTGAAAGATATTTTTTCGCTTCTTCAATATTGGCACCAAGATTTATTAAATTCTGGGTTGCATAAAGATTCGACTGATACAGTGTATCAGTGATACACCATCAGGGACATCAATTTTTCATCGAAAACCATATAAAAGTATGCGAGTATAGATTTCTAATGGGTTGGAACCGAGCTGTGGAGGAATGTGATATCTATTTTAGGATGATATCTTGTATCCCTGTAATTTAAGTTCTCTATCGATAACAGGTTCTTATCTTGAAATTCATCTTCTTCGTCATCAAGAACGTTGCTTGGGGCTTGTTATACCTGATCATCCTCGACTTCTGCATCAGAACTATAAGCAGCCGGAATAACCACCAATGAAAATACTTTCCCACTTCTTGTTGTGCGTACATTGATTTCTTCTTCCATGACCATACACTACCAAGAGGACTATATAGTCCTCGAACACTTCCTTATATTTGAGGTAGATAGGTGATGACGAATCTAGGGTATCCATTGAATGTGAACATATTAATCAGTTTCTCTCACTCCTCTGCCCACGAAGATTCGTGGCGAAAACGTTAAACAACATACGCCACATCGCGAGTTGCGAAAAGGTCGTTTCCCCTTAAAACTTTTCAATTTTGTATAAAACCAATGGAAACAACCTGCTCAAACTCCAAAAAGCCGAAGCATTTTTCATCACCAAGGAAAAGACATCACTTTGCATCCAGGAGAGGTTCGTCCGCACACTAGATCTACCCTGGCCCAAAAGCCAACCCCAGCAACAGACTTCCCTTCCCCCTCCTGACAACCAGTCGAGAAAAAGAAGAAGAATGAGCGGGGACCAATTAGTCACCGACCCGATCCAAACCCAATAATTATTTTCACATTTGCATAACATAACCTAATCATAATCATTTTTGTCTCTATGAAAAGATTTTAACCAATAGATTTATTCCAACCTATTTGGTAACCTATATATTTGGAATGTATTGACGTGAACAGTATTCCCGAAATAAAGCGCTTATTGTCAAAATAAAGACCGGGTCTCTCTTTTTAAAATGAGTCAGAATCC
>KL567413.1:9353-36053 GCA_000715275.1 Gyrodactylus salaris
ATCTTACTCCCTCAATCTCGTTATTTGTATCTTATTAATTCCCTGCCTCTCCACCCTCGTACATCTCCAATTACATTTATATTACCGACACAAAATACATAGACCTTTAAGGTAGAATGACCTTAGTTTTTAAAGATTTATATTTGAAAGACGCGTAATTTTTATTTTAAACAAAAGAATTTGTAACCTTTTATCAACATTCTATCCGTCAACTGTCTCTAGACCGGGCTCTGAAACGATTTGGTGCTAAAAGATAACCTAGACTGAATGCTCTCAATCGTAATTTTAGCTAAACATACCGGTCTTAAAAATTTAAAAAAAATCTGGATTTGCTGGTAGTTTGTTGTATTTATTTTTTTTTCTTAGAAAAAAGTATATTTTATGTAAAATTATAATGGGGATGTACGAAGATTTGGGATTACATCTTTGGGGGATACAAATAATATTTGAAATGATCCGTTTTGGATCTAATATATTTACAAATAATAGAAAAGTTTTTTAAATCCTCACAAAGCATGAGGTTGTATAGATCATCTAATTGTCGGTATGAACGTAATAGAACGTGATCTTCATACACGACATTCCTCGTGTCATAACAATTGGGTAAGACAACGGAGGAGGAATTAAATGTCTTGATGATCCAAGCTTGTCGGCGGAGCCATAAAGGTTGGAGTCCGCTCATATCGATCCGATTAATCTCTTGGTTGCATTTATTAATCCTATTCGAATCGATGTCATAAAATAATCTTTAATGATTTCAGAAAAAAGTAGTATTTTGTCAATTTTCAACTTCGTAAAAAAATACTTTTTGGATTTCGATATTTCTAATCCAAGCAATAAATTCTCGTAATTCAACTCGAGCAGAAAATGAACTCCCATTGAAAAAATCTTTTATTTCGTTGGACGGTTTTATAGATGAGAAAAATATTATTTCTTGTTGAAAAGATTAATTCAAAAATATTAATCTACCTTTACTTTACCTGACTTTCATTGTGCTTTATTTAAATGAATTATCTGCAGATTGTTTGAATTCTCTATGAGAGTCTTACAAAATCTATTAATTACATTGTATAAATAATCACCCCCCCCCAACTTTCTCTATTCTCAAGTTATGAGTAGATCATCAAGAAAATGATAAATTTCCTTGTTGACCGATTGAACTTTTTATTTCTAATCATGAGGTCAGAGAACATTTCACATTATTGCTCTAGAGTTTTTGCCTAAATAGGTCAGAATTTGAGAGAAATCACACATAGATATTCTTTTTCTAATCTAGATTCCCAAGACAAGAATATTCGATATCTCCCATGAAATGTTGCATTTATTTTTAGATTTTCCTCTTCTCTAAAATTAGTTACTGTTATCGCGCTTCTTAGCAAACTTTTTGATTTAATATTGATGTCTACCCCAAAAAAATCATATGAAGTAAATTTGATTTTCTACCTTTCGACCCATTCCAATGTCGACGAATTCTGTGGCTTGTTCTTCTTTTTCTCTTTCAAATTTTTTTATCGTACAAAATAAGATAATTTTAAACAAAACAAGAACACTAAAATCGTTTATTTATTTTAGAGGAAAATTTTGATTAGAGCTTAGCGGGAAACACTAAAGATTATTTTCAGTGCCATAGTCTTTATTAATTTTCCTGTTATTCTAGGGCCTATGGAATCACAACCTCTCCGACATCAAGATAGTCACTATGGAGGCAGACAACTCACAGTCCCTCCTAATGCCCAATCAAAAGTCCCATTCACCGTCCACAATGACGAATCCCTATGACGTCAATCATCATTCCTACATCACGAAGAACATTATCAGCTCTCTCACATGTGCCCCATTGTCGATGGAGACCCTGCAGAAGGTCTTGTACCATCCGATTACCTGCTTCACCTGCTCCGATGCTGACGCCTTGGACTGCGTGAAGCGCTTCCTCAACGACCATTGCATGCTCGTGGAGCCTGCCGCCGGCGTCGCCTTATCGGCCATCTATCATGACTCCCTCGTGAAGATGTTCAATCAGAATTTATTGCCCAATAATGCCAAGGTCGTGATGATCGTCACTGGCGGTCGGGACGTATCTTTAGATCAGATTATGGAGTGGGAGAGAATTGTCTCGGATACCTCTCTCAGCCTCGACTTGAAAAGTATCTCTTGCAAAGGTTGGTCGGAAATTCAATTTTTTTAAGAAATATCGTATTCATTTTCAAAAGATAAGTAGAATTTTTTAAATCGAGCAAGTTTAGACGCATAAAATAATCTAAGAAATTTTATTTGAGAAAAAAATAGGGATATCAGAAATAAATGTGAGAGAAAGCTGTGGTGTTTTTACTTTGTGGTTCAGTGTGTTTAAATGTCACAAAAAAAGTTTAGTTTTTTTAATTATAAAAAACAACACGTCTTCTCAGACACTTTTTGGTATATTTCTTGGGCATTTAGTCTAATAATGAAACATAAATCCTGTTTTTGATAACATATAATGATCTTAAAGAGATCTGTCTCTAATTTCTCCGTTGTCCGAATTCCGTTGTAAAAATAATGCATTTATAAATACATTTTATTCTAATAATAACTACTCAAAGTTACATTTTGACCTAACATTTGTTTTTTTATGTTCATCATTAATTTCACGACAAAATTAATAAAAATATGATCCTGAATAAAAAAACAATTTTCAATCGAATGGTGCTATTGCCATTAAGACGACAGTTAAAATTAAAATCCCATTGCCCCCTGTGTTATTTGTATATTTTGTTTTTATAAAAAATGAATTGTGCAATTAATCACAAAATATGCATTTTTTCAATCGATTTAATTTCAAATAATAATATTATTATTTTTTAAAAATAGCAAAAAAAATTCAAATGTTCAACTTGCCTGAAAAGCTTGATAGATTTCTCAAAATGGATAAAATAATATTTAAAAATTGTCCATTCATCTCATTGACCTTACCTTTTTCCTATCTGCAAGTTAAATTTGAGGCTAACATTTTGTCTACCTTTAGTTGGCAAGACGGGAAAGAACACTATTTACAATACGGTTCAATCGAATGAGATAAACTCGCTGACCACAGTGAACTCTGTTGTTGATAGCCTCTTTTCAACTACCAACCACGACAAGCATGACGATTTGGCCTACGAGTCTAGCGGCACTGAGAATGGCTCCGATAGCGGCCTTGTTGATACAGGTTAGTATTCATCATTGGTTCATTTTTCTATTTTTCTTTTAAAATTTCTAGAACCTGTTATGAAAAACTTGTCATTTGACCAATCTAAATGTAATTGGATGCTATTTTCATTTAGGATGAACTTGCTTTAGATATCTAGGTTCTAGAGCTGTCAAGAATCGACAAGAAACGTGCACGTAATTAAAAATTATAAACTATGAAATTATCTTGTCAAAGAAGAGAAAATCATATTTTGATAAGGTTGATTCATCTCAAATTGGATATTTTCCATAAAAATCAAATATTTCTAAAATTGAAGCATTTTAATCTTCAAAATATTCACCATCTGCTACGATATTCTCTTCCATCACTCACTCACGCAATCCATAAATCTTTCTTCTGGAGAAATTTGAGTCTTGTGAGTCTACTAAGTCATTTATGTAATATTAAAATATGTCCCGAGTCTTATTCGTATTTGTAACTTGTACTAAGAATGATTACTATTGATCTCTAAGAAAAATGTCACGCTAAAAATATGGTTTTTGAAAGTATAGATGATTTAAGATTTTATTTCTCCCTATTTTTTTCTTCAAATTCCATGCACTAGTTGAGTTTACTACACTTTGAAGTTTGCTGTTTCATGTCAGACAGACTGAAACCGATCTTCTCACCCCTCGTAGCTTCTTCAAACAGAGGCTTCAGTAAAATCTGACGAATCTGGCTAGTTTACTCGAGATAGAGATTAGATAACTCGATTTTACCAAGAATTCTTCACATGATGATGAAGAAAATAAATTAACTCTACTCAAAAATCACTTTATAAATACGAAAAAATAATCTTTTGGTAAATTGTAAGCGGATGTGTCTGTTTTTCTTTTGATTCATAATATGAAGAATTCGTGGATCAAATTGACTCTTCTAACCTCTATCTCGAGTAAACCAGCCAGATTCACCATCGAAGAAGCTACGAGTATATAGAATGTGAAGAAAGTATTTTCGTAACCCTACGTAATGAAATTCCGATGACTCCTCCAAATGATTAACATTCAAAGTCCAAGTATTGGAATACCTGGCACAATTTCTTTTAACCCAAGCAGAAAAAAAGTTGAAAAATCTTTTTATTAGAAGTTGGCAAAATTAGTCATGAATTTCGTTACTTGAGTAAGAGAATGATAAAAAAATTTGGATTTATAGATTGTGCCTTTTTGCATCAATTTATCCCAAAGTTAAGACATGTTCTATTTTTAGGCATTTTAAAACAGAATCTTGAAACAGTACCTCAATCAGTGAATCTCGAATCCCTCACTATTTTTTATAGTCTTGAAAAACTTGAATTTACTCCACCGAGATCAGCTCAAAGTCAGAAAAATAACTACAGTTACAAGGTACACTGTTACCAAGATTCAAAGGTTCGATAACTTGATAAATTTCCATTTTCTGCGTTTCCTATATGGAGGGTTAGGTATAAAATTGTTTTTGAACGATTCTCATTGGCTTGTTAAATTTTAAAAAAACAGCCAATGAGAATCGTTCAAATAAACTTTATACCAAAATTAAATTCAATCAAGTGTTATATCTGTATTCGATTTTACATGGCTTATCAGACCCCGTAATGAAAAAACTTTTGTCGACGACATTTTATGTTATATCCACAATATTTATTCGCCAAGTTTCCGAGGACATGAGAAGGCCTAGGTGGGTTACCGTTCCTCTTCCTATATCTCCTCTTCAGGATGTACTAGTATGGCTAATTAGGAATAATCACGAACCTTTTATATTCTCTCCCTATGAGTAAAATACCTGTTTTTATTAATCTCTCCATTGTCCATTATTATACTATCTTCTTCTTCTCTCCTTATTCTAACATGATCAACAGGACAAATTAGGATGAAAAAAATGAAATTATCTAAATATACATGATATTTTGTCACATGTAATAGTTTTTTATTATCGATTTTCTTTCGTCTTTCCTTACATATTGAATTTAATTTCTTCTCCCCCCCCCACATATTTTTACCGCTTTCTCTCACATTCCTCATTCATTAGATTTTGTCCCTTTCTCAAGGTATATGGCCTCTTCTCGGTGTTTAAAAATTAATTTTCTTAGTTGAAGATGTACTGGTCAAATTCTTGTAACGTGTTTTTTTTTGAAAAAAGGAGGAGAAACGAAAATTTTGGCTGAAAATTACATTAAAAATGAATCTTTGGGTTATGTACACATTCCCTTTACCTGTTCCCTGATAAATAAAATAATTACCCCCCCCCCTTTTTGTTGCCTAACTCATTATTCGACATTAGGGCTTCTTTATTTGTGGAATTCTTCCAACTGATCTTGAGAGTTTAAAATAAAGAGTCTTTGAAGATTTCCAGTACAAAATCAGGAGGTACATTAAACAGAGGGAGTGTACGAGAAATATTTAAAATCTCAAATCCCAAAATTGGAGAGGTTATGAAGTCGATCCAATTGTCAGTTCGAAGATAACATGATATGGTCCTCAACATACTTCGTGTTACCAGTCGTACTTTTGGGTCGTAAATCTTGGGTTATCTATGAAACAACCCAAAGGATTACAAAAAAACTTTCTTTCTAGGGGTAGCAGAAAAATGCGAAATGAAACTTAAGAATTATAATTTTGTCTTTGAAATACTCTACACTAGAATTTTGTAAGAAAATTCGTAGTGCAATTATACTAGAGGTCACCTGATACCAGCCTTTCTTTTGTCAATTCTCTGTTCTCCAGCGATCAATCCTAATTTGAAAATTCGCAAACATTTGAATTTAGCGGAACATTTCTCCCCTTGGATACGCTCAGAAATTGAGGTCACAGCTGAGAATAATATTCTCCGAACCAAACTTCAAGCTTGAGTTGATTGAAGAATCTATCAATTCAGCGAAAGAAAAATTGATAATTTCACTAGCGATTCACTTCAAGGTTCAGTTTATCTCTTAATGAACGAATTTTTCAACTCTTCAACTCTCAGTAGATGGATTTTCATTTGAAAAATACTTAGCCAAAAAAACGCCGGTATAAAATTGTTAAAAGTAGGATTAATCATTTAGAACATTGACAATAAATCTTGACCAGTTCAAAAATGTTGGCGTATAATTCTAGTGCATAGCCATAAGATCGACTTTATCTCAACTTTGAATTTTGATCGAGAAGAAGGAAAAATGGAAATCTCAAATTCCTTTCCCCCTAAAAGATGTTTCCTAAATTATTCATAAAGAACACTTAGGAATTTAGCACTTGCCCACACATCTTTCCCCACTTCTCTCGCAAAGTAACTTGATAATTAAAATTGAAGAAAAAAAAGTAATTTTTGATTGTGCAAAAAATAAACTTTTCATCCCCTCTTGATTTTAGTCCTTTTCGTCTCTTTCCTCAATCCTCTATTCCTTTCCCTCTGTTGTACTCCTCTCCTGATTTGCGTATGAAAAGAGGAGAGATTTTTCATATTCCATAATCACTTAGAATTGATCGTTTATCACAACTTTATTTTCACTCAATTGGCCGACGAGTTTTGTTTAATTATGCGAATTTTCTGTCTCACTTTTTTCAAGGTTGCATTAGACTCAGAATAGTTGTATGATGACTAGAGATGACTAAATATGGATTATTTTTTCGATCTATTACTTTTTAAAATGCAAGAAAATGTGATTTTTTTCTATGCGGTCGGGGTATGATTTTAAACATGGGCTATTCGGTCCATTCGTTGCTATCACGGACTACTTTTGGACTATTTTGATAAAAAGTTATTTTAGTTTCGAAATGACACACAATAGCAGCAATATAAAAAATATAATTACAAATTTATCAATAAGATATACAGGGTCCGTATTACATGCATAATTATTCATCAATTCTGATAACTTGGGATTTAAAAATATTCCCAAAAATCAAGAATATATCCTAGAAGCTGGTATACTCAATCCGCAATAGAGAGCATCTTTCTTTTTAAAATTGGACTTTTTAAGGTCAAAAAACTGACCAACGTTTTTTTTCGACGGACTATTCTGGGTAGCCCTAATGACGACTATCATTTATAGATTCATATTCTGTGTACAAGTTTTCATAGTTGGTATGATTTATAGTTAAAAGTAGGATATTCTCAATGCTTTTTAAAAGTATATTAATTATTTAGAAACAATAAATCTTCAATCAGGGCTACCCAAAATATGCAGAAAAATATTTCTATTCTGTTTTGCCTGAGATATCCATTATTTAGCTTGAGTTGAGAAGATGCATTACTGTATTCAAGGCGCTTAATCACATAGTTTTGATGTCATCAAGGTTTTATTTGAACTCCAAATTCATGATAAAAAATCATGATTTAAATCAGCGAATTTTGATACGTCAGTGAAGTTGAGGACAGTTTTTATTGATTCTATGTAGAAAAATGAATACAATTACATTTAATTAAGTAATCTCATTGGCTGTTGTGTTCTAAAAGAACGAAAATCATAAATTTTTACAAATGTGTGAAAAATATGCATATTTTCTCCACATTTGTTTTTAAGCCACAGTGTTGCTCCCAGGCAACATTGACTTTCTGACGTCTTAAGTTATAGCAAACTTATAATCTGCAACGTTATGTAATATTGTAACAGTGTTTGAATACCTCATTCATCTTCAAAGAAACCCTGAATATCTCCCAAACTAAATATTTTAGGAGAAATATTTTTCCTTTTTTTGATAGAAAGATATTTTCCCCACTTTATGCCAGTATTTATTTTCAATGTCATATAATTCTGCAATAAAAATGTATTTTACAAAAATCGAATGAGATAAGAAAGATTATTCGTTTATTTTTTAATCTTGCAAAATTTTTTGAAAAATTCTACAGCTCTAAATTCTTAGTTTTATTTTTAAATACCATTTTAAAATGTTAAATACTGTGAGTCTTTTGTACTGTTCGAGATTTACTCTTGGAAACGATTCTCCGCATCTAGAGATCGGAATATAGAAACTTGCCCACTCAATACTCTTCTCCTCCTTATTATTCTTTTGGGTGTAACTATTATTTAGAAAAAGTCCCAAATTTTTATTATGAAAAACATAAATAATAATTCATCCTACTCTTCCCAATTTCTTTGACTGTTGCTATCAGTGTGACTATTAATTAGTAATAACCAAGGCTACCCTACAAATGTGCTCAACTTGAATGGACTTGAGCTACGCCTGCCCTGAAATATGTTAATCAGATGACTAGAAATTAGTTTCTCACCTTCATGATTTCATTATTTCTTGTGAGATCTCCCGAATCTCATGCATCAACATGTTTATCAACTATTCTCTGTTGTAATTTTGTAAAAAATTGGCATTTAATTGAAATTTGAACTCTTTATCTAAATTAGAAAAAACGACACTGCCCTATTGTTGCAAACAACTATTTTTGAGATTCTAGAAAATTTGACAAGAATGTGCCAGGATAAGTGACCACCAGGGAAACTCAAAATATGTCTAAAATTTCGATATAGCATAAAAATTCACTTTATTAGAAATTGTGATCTTCATTATATCGGATGATTGCGTATAATTGTAGGTTCGCATCAAGAAAATATCCTTATTTTTTCATTATTGTCATAATCAGGAGGAAGAGCTCCTTTCTTTCGCATTGTAAATCAAATAATGAAAGAACTATATATTTTTATTGTAAAAATAAGCCTTGATGGGCTTGATTCATTCAATGATTTAAAAAATAGTTTTTGAGATTTTATCATTGTCACTGAGTGGTTTATCAAATAGAATTGATAACTTATCAATGATAAGACTTCAGAATTAAGTCTCGAAAAATCTTGATATTCAAAAATTATTTTCTTTTCTATATTGAGAATATACACATTAATTTAATAATAAAACCATAGATATGCATTTTTAATGCAAAATATGCTTTTAAAGTTCCTACATTTTGACCTGGTATGTTTTGAATTATCTTAATTTTCGACCAATAACTTTTATTACTGTAAAAATAAAATTTTAGTGTAGTATGATCTTGATGACAAAGTTATTCCTTTTAATTCTTGGAATATATTCCAAAATTGAAATAATGTTCCCGAAATATCCTTACCAAGTTTTAAGGGAAATTATTCTTTATTGAAAATGTAGTCAGACAACGAATACATTTTTATATCTCTCTCTTTAAAGTTCTTCTATTCGTAAAAATGTGTCTCAAATTCGAGAAACTTCTTTCGCAGAGTCCAACTCTTGTCATCGGTCCAGTCAAATTAACAACAAAGAATTTACAATAGTTTTCTGCCAACTTTTGAGGAAATTTGAGTTCAAATGATTCTAGCTAACTTTCTAGGCCACTCTTGGAAGCTCTTCTTATTAAAAAGTGAACATTTAAACATTGTTTGTCAATGAATTCAAGTAAAATATTTCAACTTTTATCGATTCATTTTAGGCGTTACTTTTTTGATTGAAATTTCAACTATTCTTTTCACTTCTTGATATTGTTAGAAAATCCCATTTTAATCCTACTCTCTTTGTTTGTTTGCTCTTGTTTCCTAGTCAAACAATGAGGTACTTGAATATTTTCGGAAATTCATTCTTCTCCACGCAAACACAAGGGAATTGTGGCAGCTCGCCCGGGTGACCAAACATTTTTTTTGTCTCAATCAATCTCGTTTAAAAGTGCCCAGAATAAATCTGTCTGACACCTTCTTCTTAGATTATACAGTGAAATAAATTGAAAATGGTGGATTTTACGCAGTTAAGCTACTTCGGCGGACGGCGCTTTCTTGAAATTTAGGATTATGAGAATTTTTTCGTTCCATTAATCATACCTGAAATGATATTCTTTATGCCGCTTTTTTTTTATTTTGAACGACCTCCAACGAAGACTGGTTTGAAAATAGTTTTTATTCAGTAAACTTTCACTGACACTTTTCAAGACTGGATTTTTTACCGCATTTTTAGCAATTTTGTATTTTTTTTTTGTTTTTGATTTGCTCAATTTTAATGACCTAGTAATAACAATTTGATATTTCATCAAATCAGGATAAGACTTGAGATTAAAATAGGGTATAAATTTTGATTTTCTTTTGAAATATTTTTCAAAATTAATCACAACCATTTTCACTCTCAACAGAACTCATCTTCAAGTCAAATTCAATGCTCACCTCATGTATGAACGATGTCAAGTGTAACAAGAACGGCCAACCGCTGCCCATTGGTCATAACCGCCCGCAGGTCCTTCGCTCCTCGCAAAACCAAGGCCACCAATTGAAGTTGACAACATTTGAAATGAGCAAGATGAACGCCTCCAGTCCTCTCTCACTCCTAACCGGGGTCTCCTCCATCGATTCGAACATTATCTCTCACAGCTGTGCTTCGTCATCATCGGCCTCTTCCTCTCTGTCCAGCTCATCATCGGCCTCGAATAAGCATTCGCCAGAGCAGAATAACAACTCTTTCCCCGAAGAGTCCAACATTGACAAGTTCATCAACCTCCAGAGTCTCATAGAGACCATTTGAACTGTATTTGGAAGGGCTTTCAAATACGAAAATCTGGTGCAACTTCAAGATGATTCAATTCTCTCGATCTCAAAAATCTCTCAGCGTTATTTTATTATTATTTTTTTGAATTCTCCTCCACACTTAAAAAAATTATTTATTTATTTTTGATTATTTTTTCCTTCTGATAAATTATTTCTTTTATTTTAAATTTTTTCTAATAATAACAAAATTTCTTTGGAAAAAAAAAGAAAAAAAACACATTTTTTTAAATGTAATCATTCAACCTTGTTCCATCTCATTTGCCAATTTTCATGTGTGAAAAAAATAAATTTATTATCCCCTTTTTCAAAGTCAAAAAATAAACAACAATATTTATACAACATTTTAATACGTAAACATTTTTATAACCTGCATATCATAAATGTACATTCTTTATTTATCGCGCGTATAAAAAGACTATTGCTGAAAAGAAATTCACAAACACTAACAACAACAGAAAGAATACGTCCAAAAGATAAACGTTGATTACTTCTATTTTTAAATTTTTTTTCTTATTTATAAATTTTCATGTTGATTTTTTATTTCTTTTTTTTTTTTTTAAATCATCAACCAACCTCCGCTAATCCCCATCTTCTCTTTCCATCATGAAAAAGTAGAAGCATTTATACATTTTTTTTTCTTTCGCAAGAAAATTCCTTTTTTCTCTTGTGGAGGACTTCAAAACTTTGCTCAAGAAGGAACCTATAAATGACGTTTAACAATTAACAAAAATATTCAACTGTGAAATCGTAATGCAAAAAAACGTTCCGTAGAAATACCCTATATCATTCCGTTGTGATTCTTCTCTTGTTTCCTTGAATGCAGAGATGAAGGCAATTTGAAAGCATGACTATTTGTTATTTATAAATTTAGATTTAAAACGTTTTATTTCTATAAAATATTTCCTATTTAAAAAGCAGACTTTTTCTTTCTTCTTCTTAATTATTTTCTACTCATACCATTATAGGGCTGATTCGTAAGCTTTTTGTTTGAATAGTTGACAATGAATTAAGCTGCAGTTAAAGTAACATTTTATCGATTTTATGGCTGTCTAACGATACCAAAATAATCTTACCAAATCTCATACTAATAAAGTAATACTTTATTAAAGTATACTTGCAAGTAGTGCTGGTTTATGGTTAATTAAATTAAAAATAGTAGACGACGAAAAATTTGCATTTGGCCTAAATGTGAGTACAAGTTTCACAAAAAAAACAAAATAACAAAAGACTATATACGTTGCACTTAGGTGCTCATTTATTAGAGTTCATTCCCACCATACTCGATTACTCGAATTGTAACTTGGCAAATTAATTTTGTTATAAATGCATTACTTTTTTATTCAATAAATTATTCAGTATCATTAGAGTTTAGAACAAAGACTTTTCGCATTGCTTTGAGAGTTTAAGTGTGATTCCAAGTAAGAAGAATTCTTATATGATGTATAATATACATTGTATATTATACAGGAACTTGAGGCTCTCTTTATTGCAATTGATGAGACACAATTCTTTCAATGAATTAAAAGTCTAGAGATACAATTCATTCAGGAACTAACAATCACTACGTTCGTATATCCTGTCTTTAACGAATTTTATTTACACATTTCATTGTAAAGTTTAGTGTACTCTGACAAGATTTTTGGATGAGTAATTAATTCTAATACTTACTGTATTAACTCAACAGTAACCATGTCTGTTTGAGTATGATAGAGATTTTTCTTTATTTGATTTATATTTTATTCTTCACACACTCACTGAAAACAGAGTCATTCGTGTTTCTCTTAATTTGAAATTAAAAATAAATGTGGAATATTTTTAATTAGGTCAAAAGTGTTGTGTTTGCTCAAAAATCTCTTCAATGCATTTCTATATCTCAATTAATAATATGTAGACTCAACAAATAAAGTAAACACAGTTTGTCTTGAATGTTCATTTTTTATTAATACAGTTTAAAGCATCCTCACAATAAAGCAGTCTCATGATTGTGGCGACCAAACAAATAATTTTTATTATTCAATATTATTTCAAATAAGCTCTTACAACACAATGATATTCAAGAAAAAATTATCCAGCGCACTCAGGAAGAATTTTTTTCACATATTTCCACATATTATGACTTGAAAAAACTATTTTCACGTATTAGTCATTTCTATCATATTACATCAAAAATACCTTCGAAGAGGATTTTATTAGTGTTTTTATGGTAATTTTTGTATAATACACTATGTTCTTAATTTTGAAACCATGAAAAAAATCTACATCTATGTTCGAAATAATTCACAACCTGCACAGTTTTAGAGAAACCCCAAAAAAATAGTTAAAATCTGTTTTGGCCTCCAAGTTGGAATAAATTAAAACCACCTTGGGGCATCCGGTATCAGCTTCCAGGTATTCAAAAGTTGCTATGTTCCAAAACTTCTATCTGGTCTTAACTTTAGATACAACTTTATAAGCAGTGTGCATAACCACCAGTAAGAATTTATCTGAGCCTAATTTGAGTCTATTAATTACATTTTCGGATTAATTTTAAGCATAATCTTAATCCCAAGTTTACAGATTAGGCCGAATCTGTCAAAATTCTTGAATATCAAAATAAATGCTTAATTTTACCAACTTCAAAAAATTATTTCGAAAGGGGACTTTTTCTAGCCAAAAATGAACTTTTATTCAAGTGATATTTTTTAGCAATTTTAGATTGAATGTTCATTTTTCAGACTTGGTAATAGAGCGTCAAACTTTCATAAATTTACCTTTTTAAATGCAAAACCTTAATTTTAACCTTGATTTTTTTAAATTTACTGAAAAGAAACACGAGAAAAACACCTTAATGAGAGAGAATTCAGTCTGTCAGACAATTTCAAGTCTGGTGGTGCTTAAGATATCTCAAAAGTATTGTCCTGGATATCTCTAGCGTATTTTGAATCGAAATGATTGGCGTAAAGCTTTGAAGAGTGGACAACTAAATGCTAGTCATTGTTCGTCCTAGTTGATAATAGACACTTGGAAAATTGCAATATTTATAAAAATTTTCCATGAAATGGACAGTTTTCTTAGAGTTAAATTTCAATCTTTAAAAATGAATTTTCAACGAGACGAAAAGAACCGTCGCATTCCTTTTTACAAGATATTTTTCCCCTCAATAGCTATATATTTTTCGATTTGTGAAATAATAAGGAGTAATTATTTATATGGCGAAAAAAACGATTTTGCGTGTAATAATAAACTCAACCACAATAAATAAATTTAAATAAAGAGGCGAAAACGTTTATTTCAATTTGGATAATGGCTTGAAATAAAACTCTATGTCACTACGACTGTTTTGATGAAAAATCAAAATTAATTATGTTGACAAGTTATTACAAAAAAAGAAAATAGCTCAATATATCTGCTAACTAGTACCTTAACTCTTCGGCTGTTAAATGGGCGATTTCAACCAAAGTAAATTTGAAACGTTTTGAATAACTAAGAAAAAATTAACAATTCCTGTAACATTGTTATTGTGTAACAACATATTATCTATTCTTGATTTTTTTATAATTTTTATGGGCTAAAAATAACCCGAGAAACCGCTATTTTTTCTTGGGACAGCCGAAGGGTTAAAACTTCTGAAACACTTTATTTATTTCAATGATATGCTAAAATATGCTTTTTGGCGATAAATATGCTAAAATATGCTTTTCAAACTCCTAAACCAAGATATCTAGAATAGTTATTTATTACATTAGCAAAGGAACAACATATCAATAAATATGCTTTTCGGGAACCCATAATAATAACCCTTTTCAAAATGGGAAAATCTTTGAAAGATATCAAAATAAATACAGTTATTTGATCAGTTTTTAGAGAATAATCAAATCTGTCGCCCTAACAATAACTTTGGAAATAAAGAAGAAGTGAAAAGAGAGAGAGATTAGGCACTAGATAGGCAGTAATTAATCATAATCTCTTGCAAAGACAACTCAAGCAGAGTAGAGCCCCTTCAACTGGAAAGATTTCTCAATAAAATTTCCAATTTCTAAAACAAATTCTACAATTAGGAATGGCTCAAGTTATCCAAAGAATTTCCCGCTAATTCCTAGAAGTAATTCTAAATTTAATCATCCATTTTTCTCAAAATTTCAAAAAGAAATTATTTTCATTAAATCATTCCAAAAGTTTGTTAGTTCATTTTGAACAAGGAAAAATCTGCCATCTTGGACTTCTTTTTGAGAAAGCATGGAACTTCATTTATAATGGGTAATTCTTGTGGAACACTCATTGTTGATTTAAAGAAAAATCTAGAGATTTCTATACGTTAGTTGTAAAAGTTCATTAATTAGAATTCCAAGATTGATCAGAAAAGAAGTTTATGAACCAAGTCTGTCTGAGTCAGGTCAAATGGGGACACCTGTTGAAGAAGAGAGGTGGAAAAATCTTTGCATTTCTTTTGAATCATTTTAGTTGGAAAGAAGAAATTTCTGTTCAGAAGATGCATGATAAACATCACCTATCAATTCTGAAAAAAGAATCTGCTCAAATTGTCATATCAAATTATCCAGAATTAAAAAAGATAATATGATCTGATCACGAAGCCATAAAAATCCTTTCCCTGAATTCTAGTCTGCCTAGATTTATTTTGAAGAAAGGATTTGGAGTTAGTTTTGAAAAAGGATTTTGCCTAAAGTAATATATTAAAATTTGCCTTTCTGCTTTTGGGATACTTTAAAAAAAAGTGTAATTTTAAATTTCGATTCATTTCCCAAAAGAGGTGAATTAATTTTTCTTCTAATCACAGTTAATCTCATATATTAAGACAAAAGATTTTTAGTAAATTATTAGCCATTCCAAAATGAATGAAATGACTCTTATAATAATTCTCTTCAAAAATATATTGTTATACAAATTCTCAAATTCTCTTCTCGAGTAGAAAGATACTTTGTAAAGAAAAAACTTTATATGAATTTTCCATGTAATTTGATTATAATGGATGGATTTGAGAAATTTCTCGACACAAGGCGTAATCAAATAAGGAATGATTTTTTGTTTAAATTCAAGTGAAACTGCAAGACTCTCGAATTTAGAAAAGTTTTAAAAGAATGGAAATTTTTAATTAGGATATCTAACCTAAATATCAAAAATTATAAGCAAAAATTATTTCAAATATCCCTTTTTTAGGAAAATCTATTTTTTCCGTATTTAGAAAAAGGAAATAGCATAAATTTCATAAGGCGATTCATTACAAAGTTTTGATATCATCGGGGTTTTGTTCGAACTCCAAATTCGTCATAAAAAACGTGTACATTTAGGATAGAGAAATTTAATTGAGATCGTGGACGGTCTCGTACTAAATTGTTTGAGTCAATTACATTTAATGAGCCGATCTCATTGGTTGTTGGGTTCAAATATGTGAAAAATATACAAGGGGTTTGGAAGCATTTTGAAGCAAAAATAAGTATTGGGCAGCCCCCCCAATGAGAGAGGATTATTAGAGGATTTTTTTGATTCTATCCTTCACGCAGGAATCAAGGAAAAAACTAAACCGTGCAACTCAAATGTAAATCTTATACTTGACGAAGACCATTGGGGAATGAAAACTAATAAGAATCTAGAGACGGTAATCTACATGAAAATTCTATAACGTTTTACTAATGAGATTTTCATCGAACCTGCTGAGTAGGACAGAAAGACGTATATTTTGTTGATAATAATGACTGCTCTAATTACGTAGACAAAATTCTATTCATGTTCGATTTCTCCTATTGTATAAATAAAGTGCATATGCTTTCTAATTAACGAAAGGGGATTTCTTAAAGAAAAATTCGATCTGATTTTCAAGGATCTCAGTTTTAAGTTGTTGTCAAGATAGGTAAGATCGACTATTCAGCTAACCTCCTATACACGATTTCCAAGTTGCAGTTCTAGAAGACGTAATAAGTTCTCTAAGCTGATGAGTAGAGTACTTCTTGAAAATTCTCTTGAGATCATGTTTGAGCACTAAAAATGATATTTTCCTCGCCTTGACAAGAGGACCTCTTGAAGAGGTTGAATGAAAATTAATTGCAACACGCATGCAACGGTTCCTACCCTAGATGTGTCATGCAAAATTTTAAAGTAAATTTATCAATTATCGATTTAAAAAAATTTAAAATTATTCGGAAAGATTGAGATTTTTAATTAATAAAGTCTCACATCAATCTTTTCGTCGATTCCAATCCACGCTCACTAAATTTCACTATATATTGACATTTTAAATGCCACAGGAATTTATTTCAATTATTTAAATCCAATGATTATATTATAAGGATTTTATAAAATGATAAGAGTTTTTTAATTCTCTAGTTGAGGGAAAAGACTTATTTGGTCAAGCGGTATTTGAACGAAATCTCTGGTCATTATTTAGCTGAGAACGATTTTCCAGTGTGCAGAAATACAGAAATTTGATCGAAATGTGGAAACCGAGTGTACACATTGACGAGAATAAAATTCTTCAGTTTTAGTATTTCCTATTGTAGGCATGACCGATATTCAAGCCCTTAAGAGCCCTTTTCGTTGTTTCATTCTTAAATGCTTATCAAACTTCAAATTCAATAGATTTCACATCAGCAAAGAGTATTATTTGACAAAAAAGGAATAAAAATTCATTGATTTGGAGCGAAGAGTGATACTCGGAATTACAAGAGAAGATCAAACTTTTGAGATTACCTTGGAAGAATGACAAAAACCTCTATAAAATGCATAAGAAATATGGTTTCCTAAATATTGATGGCAAATCAATTATTGTTACAAAGAGAAAAACTGGAGAAAAAGATGTGAAGTTGTATATTCGGGATCATGAAATATTTGAAATCATTCATGAAAGACATATCAGTCTTGGTCATTGAAATCGAGACCCGCTCAAAAGTGTCATCCGAATAGCAATTGAGATAATATCACGTTCATTTTCGTGAAAAAAAAATTTACGAAATTCTTTTGGGCAGTGTTCCACTCTGACAACAACAGATATATCATGTGAGACTCACATTGTGAGTTATGAAATAAAAGAACGATCGGCTTTGCGTCATGATAAATTAATCTCCCCTTCCTGTGCCTGATGATAATTTTCCCTGGTCTACCCTGTTGTGTTGTGACCCAAAAATATTCAGAAAAAAATCAATGTATTGTCTGTTAAGTCCAGAATGAAATTTAAAATATTTCTGTCGAGGGTTTCATTAGTCAACGCGACATTTTGCCGAAATCCCCATCTATCTCTAGAGCTGTCCTCAAGTACGAAAGAAGTAAACTTTTAACGATTCTTCAAAAGATGAATTTTCAAATAAAATTTTTTCCTCTTCGTTCTACACAAGTTCTTAGGGATGCAAACGCAAAGGAGAGAAACTTGATCTGTTACTGAGCGTGCGTAAGAGGGATTTTGTTGGAGAAAGAGAAGAAAAATTTACGCTTGAGTAGATTGATTCAAATATCTCAATTATGTTTTTTTCATCTCAATGAAAAAATTTTCTCAAAAATTCTACTCAACCATTGTTGGACCTCAACTATATGGGTAAAATCTCTTTGTATAGAGATGGGGTGGAGATCATTATGAGAAACTATATCATAGACCTGTTAATCACCAGGTTCTTTTGTGATTTGAATTTCTCTGCGACTAATTTATGATTTTGTGAAAATATGCCTTTTTTGTCTACAAGAATTGATATTTTTATCACCCGCTGATCTTAATTTTTCCCAATAGACAGCATGATTTAATCCCAAATTTTTGATAAATTCAATCTAGACAGAATACTTTATTATTGTAGTATTAAATAATTGCTGATTAACTTTGTTAGAAAAGCATGAATGCATTTTTAATGTTCATTATTCTACAATTTAAAACGTTTATAAATTCATTGAGGTGCAATTTAAAACCTAATATTCCTCAAATTAAATTATATGTAAGAAATTTTTTACGAAACAGCGAATGAGATGCTACCCCACCTCCACTTTCTAACCATTCACAGTTGATTAATCTCCTCTTCACCTCCACAAATCATTTGATTTTCATAAAAATTTCATTAGAACGAATTTCGAATGAATGAGAGCGAATAAACACAAAAGAACAGAAAAGTATTATTTTAATTGAAATTATACTATCAGTAGAGACTATTGAATTGATAATTTAATTCCCTTTTTTTCTACCAATAATAGAAAATAGACATTAACTTTTTTTGATACAATGTATTATGGCGTTTTCTTTTATTATGATTAAGTTTTATTGAAAAAAATAAAGAAAAAGATAGCACACACAGTACTTGAAAGTAGGTCAATTAGGTAGGCTAGTATTAAAACAGCATGTACATTATACATTATATAATCAGAAATAGTTTTAATTATTTTTTATTGTGCTTGTACACTATTGGTCAGTACATTTTACTACATAAAGAATTTCACAATGAAATGAGTCATGGAAAACTGAGGATTTCAAGTCTACTGTCTCTTAATTCTTCAGTAGAACTTTACTTAACTCTGCAGTGCATTAAATATCAGAGTGTGGTCTAGAATTTGGAGGGTATAGTCATAACTTATGACTCATAAGTTACGAGTTCGTTCAAGACAAAATTTAGGTATAGGCTCTTCTATTGAGTAAAATCAATTCTGATAAATATTTAGCAATGTTATTTTTGACGAAAAAATTCGAAAACGTTTATTCAAAAAATTAAGATGCATCTCTCTTGAATAAATCCCTATGGGAACATACAATTTTTGTGAATAAATATGAGAATCTTAAGTTTCTGTTGTCTATTGTGATAAACTATTACAAAAATTTATTGGAAAATTAAAGATACAATCTATCGTACGAGTTATCTAGAAGAAAATTATTTTTGTCTAAATTTAATATTTAGTACTTTTCAGTAGCAGTATTACTAAAATTTCAACAAAGCAGCAAAAAAAATTGATCAAAGAGTTTAACTTTAGAAATCAGTTAGTTTTAATCAATATTCGTGAAACATTGAATTTTATAGATTTTGATAGAATTCATTTCTATATTTACAATCTATTTTCCCCGAGGTTTGAATTTTATTGGCTAAGATACGAATAGTAATTGACAAATACCAATCATGTATCATTCTAACTATTTTCATGGATAATTGTAAATATTAAGATCATTTTTGTAAGAAGGAACTACTTTCGGGTACAAGTTTAGCGATTTTAAGAAATTCTAGATTAGAAATACTGTATGTAAGAGATTTTTTGTAATAATCACGAGTCAAAAACTTATCCTGTACAATATTATAACTAGATCTGAAATTCACCTTCTTTATATTATTTGAATTTAAACCGATGTATATTTAATTACAAAAAGTCATTTAAATTTCTAGTTTGATGAAATTTGTTCAAATCCATATATACCTATTGCGAAATATAAATTTTCACTAATCAACTTTTTCAATTAATTAATGGCCGATGCCGGTTTCTTCAAGGTAAATCCCTAGAATATTAATCAACTCTCTTTCTAAAGGGTACATCTTGCGAGCAAGATGCACGCTTTGCTGATAAGAAGAAGAAGCTTCTGAAGAGCATGAAGTTCAACGACAATCTCTCCAAGAAAGTCGACATGACCAGAGTTCGTCTTAACTTCATCCGGCCGTGGATAACTAAACGAATCACAGAACTATTAGGTTTTGAGGATGATGTCGTCTGCGACTACGTCTTTAATCAGCTTGAAGGTCAGGTAAATCCTACTTTTTCTTACTCTAATCTTTATAAAATCTAACTCTCATGAACAAAATTGATGACTTGTAAACTATTTTTGAAAAATACTGATGATTTAACGCTTGCATAACCTAACGTCCTAATGACAGTAGTCAATAGGATCTTTTATTGAATTAATATGAGAATAATAAACACATTCTCTAAGGTTAATAAGACATTTTTTCTAAACTTCTACCAAGTTTGAATTGCGATTCTTATAAATATGAGATCTGAATATACGTTTGCACTCGATTTCCGTATTTGCAACTGCGCAGTGTTCATCTTACCAGGGATGACAATTTTGGTTCGGGTGATGATTTGTAAAATTAAATCACATTTAACCCCGCTAGGGCATTAGTTTTCCTTATTCTTTTTTAATAAATTAGTTAAATTATGTCTTTCTACTTTAAGCATCCGGACCCTAAGGAAATCCAGATGAACATTACCGGCTTTCTTAATAGTAAAAACGCCCGAACATTTCTGAGTGAATTGTGGGACCTTATGCTCAAGGCGATGGAGTCCCCAGAGGGCATTCCCGACGGTCTCCGAGGTACTTCCGACTTTCACGATGCTGACTATGGCGTGAGTTGAGAACCTTAACCTCTGTGGAATATAAATCTAACCATCTCTTTTTCGTATTGCTTAAGTACAGGTCGATTCACCCTTTTTTAAACACCCCCTCTCCCACACTCAAAATTTCCAAATATCCACATGTCAGCGCACAGTGATGCTTGATGAGGTAAATTTATTGAATTATTTGCTTGCAATAATCTCAAGATGCATTCTTATCTTTTAGATTCAACACACTCGTACACAATTCTCGGTTGTCTTCTAATATAATCATGGATATATTGTATGCGAAGACATGGTCGATTATTGATTATATTATTACTAGGGCCACACATTTCTAGTACCCATTTTTCTAATCTTGAAAATCATGTTTTTTGCATTCTCAGCTGAAAAAATTATTCTCGAAGTTATTATCATTTGAATTTTCGAAAAACTTCTCTCCACGCTGAAATAAGTTGAATGTTTATACGATTTCAGAACTGTTATATAAATGAACAGAAAAGGAGTAACATTAATTTGGGGTTTAGGAAAATGATAATCCCTTACATAAATATATAAGAAAGTTGAGAAAATATCATTTTATAGCAGAAAAATCCTCTATTTCTATGGGTTTTATCAATCTTCATGGCACCTAAAAAACATTTAGAATGAAATGAATCTACTTTTCGGACCCCTAAAAAATTTAAACCAGATATTCTAACTCATGACGTAAAGTATAACTAGAGGGGAAAAATACTTTTCAGTACTTTATGTGGCCCTAATTATTACTAAGGCGCCTGTAAAATGTACTTTATTTTGAGCTAAACATTTATTATTTTACTTTGAGCAACGATAAAATCTAATTGGCAAGCCCATTGAATCAAGTAGTGGAAACTCGATTTTTAACTTTTTTTTGTCCGGTTGGGTTTATAATTCACGAATGGAATACAAGAAAAACAGCCACATCATTTAAGGTTAAAGCTCGATCTTTTGGTGAGCCTTTTCTCGTTATTGGAAATCTTTTCATCGGTCCTCCAAAACATTATTTAAACCTAGCCTTACCGTACGATGCTGTTTACCTGTAATTTTTATTCCATCTTATAATTAATACCCCTGAAATTCTATGGGCATCAAGAATATTGGATTCAAGAGTAAAAAGGACCTATTCTTAACTGGCCATTTAGAGCTAATTTTTGTTTATCTCTCCAGATTCTAGAGCTACAAATTCTTTGAATAGAAAAGTTGTCTCAGATCTTATGAACCTAATTTTTATCTACGGATGAAAAATAACCCGAGAAACCGTTAACTTTTTGCCTCGGACAGCCGAAGGGTTAGAGCAGTCTTCAAGCCAAACTATGATGAATTTTGTATCGTCTCTAGTCGTCCTACTTTTTTGAGTCAACCAGATTTAATTCAATTCCTCATTTAGGTCTTGGATGACAAAACTTTTGATCCAACAAAAACGAAGAAGCCTCTCTCATCTAAGCGCAACGCCATTGTACGCGGCGATATGAACAGCATCAAACGCAGCTACGAAATGGCCAAGAATCACAAAAACTCCAACGACAAACAAGACGAAGAAGAGGCATCAGGGGACCTCGAACTACCCCACCAGCGACGCAAGTCCCCAGTCGCCCCACTAAAAGACCGTCGCAATTCCCCAAAGCTCCAAGACTCCCGGCACAAGGCCAGCCATCACAGAGAGCATAGATCTCGATCTAGGAGTGACTCACGCAATAAGACCAAGAGACGCGAACGCCACGTGGAACGTTCAACACGAGAGACTTCTATTGACCGAAGGAAGAAGGAAAAACGAGAGGCAGAGGAGAAATCTTCACGGGATCGTCATCGGCACAAGAGCGATAAGAGAAAGCGGTATGACGATGACGCGGCTAAGAAGAAATCTCGACATGAATCTGACAAGAGTGAGTGTCCATCCCTAGAATAAGAAATATGCAT
The DNA here is from genome assembly GCA_000715275.1 of Gyrodactylus salaris. NCBI lineage: Eukaryota > Metazoa > Platyhelminthes > Monogenea > Gyrodactylidea > Gyrodactylidae > Gyrodactylus > Gyrodactylus salaris. Next base: position 32,231 of record KL567413.1, read on the forward strand.
TGTTTTATAAAAATATTTTTTCGATTAGAGATTCAAAGTTTGACAAAATAACCAGTTTTCCCCTCTCCTATTAGAATTGATTAAAAGTGAGTTCTAGGAAGTTGGCACCTTTGCATGAGAGCCCAAATAAGTAAAATTATCAATTTGCTTTCATGAGAAACTGTATATTAAATATTTATTCTAGGTGTTGGAAACAGTTCAAAACAGTGTATGAAAATCGTATTCAAACTAATTTGAACTTACGCCAAAACTTAATTTTTCTCGACTATCTAAAGATTTTGTGAGAGATAGGAGTAACATTTGGGAACTACATGAAAAATTCTATCCTTTCGAAGAAACGTTCTCAATTAAAAGGAAGATGTGACTGACACGCGATATCTAGTTAAAAATTAGTCAGAATATCGAAATCTAAACGGAGAATATTTATCAAGATATCATCAGATTATCTTTTAGAGCGGGATAATTTTCTCGGACAGAATATATCGATATTTCCATTCAGTAGCCTTTAAAAAGCGAGAAAATTGCGACCATTTGAAATAATTTAATATGGATTTTTAACACATCAGAGTTTCGACTATAGCAGATAGATTTAAAGCGCCCCAGAATTAGTTCTTCATTATAAAATTGAGCACTCCAAAGCGATTTCTCGTGATCTTGTTTCAAAAAGCAGTACCCTACTCTCCATTAAAATATTTTAATATTTATTTTGGTGAAATTTGAGTAAATTTTTATATGAACAATTTTCTAGAATCAAGAGAAGAATCAGATCGTCATAGCAGAAGGAATAGAAAAAGAAAGACCTCTAGCACTGCCTCGTCCTCTTCTAGTTCCTCATCATCTACAGAACCATCAGACGACTCTGATGCAGCAGAAAAGTCATCGAAGAAAAATCATCATGAAAACATCAAGGGTAGTTCTAAGGAGACAAGCGACACAAAGAAGAATCCTTTCAGCAAAAGTGGTACAAAACTAGTTAGTACTCCAGAGAGTGGTACTGCCGACTCTGATCCTGACTCGGATGAAAATGTAGGTTTTTTGTCTTAATTTGGACTATTTTATCCAAAATACGACTTGAGCTTGAAAGTAACGTTTAAGGACCATGTCTAAAAGTGAATCTTGTCTGTTTCTTGACAAAATCAAGCCATAGTTTAAATTTTGGAAACTACCAGCCTTTTTTTGTACTCTTAGCAAGAAATAAAATTATTAAATCTTGATTAACTCTTCATTTTAAATGAAGAAAGGAAAATTTTAATTCCTTTCTAATTTTAAATAAAATTAGCTACTTATCTTACTTTCCTAATAATTATAAATCAAGGTTCCGATGATGTCACAAATTACTGCTGTCCCCAAAAAGAAAGCAACCCGTCGGTCCAAATCCTCCAGTTCCTCTTCAGCGTCATCCTCCAGTGATTCCTCCTCCTCTGAGTCCGATCATGAGACCAATCGACGTAACAAGAAAAAGAGCCACAAGACTCAAAAGGCTTCCACCTCAAAGGAAAAGTCTCACAAAAAGAGAGACCCTTCAAATAGCAGTCTTGAAGAGAATGAGAACTTGCTCAGGGAACGAGCTCTAGCTTCGCTGTTGAAGAATAAAAAGTCTGAAGATTAATGCCAGTTTATCAGCAAAAACATCTCTATTTCCTAAATGATACATATTTTTGATCAAATAAAAATAACCTTTATTGTTTTTACCAGCTCAATAAATATTATCATCTTTCATGCTTGATAAGAATATTAATCTGCTTAGGTCGATTCAACTCAATGTGTTATTATAGAAAACTAGGTTTTACCTCGTTGCAACTTTTTTTGATACGTGGTCCGTTGATAACAAAATTAGAGGAAAAATATGTATTTCGGGTGTTTATGACTCAAAAAAAGAATACGACCTTTGAAAAAATAACTCTAAAAAATCAGTTACCATTTGTGATACGAAGAGAAATAATGAAAAAATTAGTGTCTCAACACTTGTGGGGCAGAGAGATCAAATTAGAAGGTTGGACGCTACATTCTGATTGGTTATCGAAAATCACAATTTAAAAGAGATCTTCATTAAAGAAAAGATCAATTTATGCTGTTTTCAAAAGAAAACTGATAAAGAAGATGATCTACCCTATAAAAAGTATTTCAACGGCCAGTTAAGTATGTCCTATTTGGCAAAACATGATGAATAGGGAAGCAGAAAGACATAATTTTTTGCATGTTTTGATTTTAATAATTTTCCATTTTATTTCCTGAGTTTCTAATGTAAATTACACATTTTTTATACAGTAGATCAGTAATTTTCTTTTGTGATTTTATAGGAGGTTTTTTAGGTTATTAAAAAGTTTTTCTATGCATTTCTCGAGGCGGTTACAAAAGATCAGTTGATTCAAAATATTGACTTTCCGTTTCTGAACCGAAAATATTACGAGGCCCCGAAGAGTCTTAAAATTAATAATTACGTTTTGTTGAAATTACTTTTTTTGGAAAAAAGTTTTTTATTTGACGGAAAAAATTGTTATTCATCCATCGGGGATTATAATAATAATGTAGTGATTTGCAAAAATGTGTTGATCATTCCCTTCTTCAGGGGTATGGGTCCTCCCTTCGTCGCCGCATATTAATCCGCATATCGCTCTACTCAGTCTTATTTATATATAGTCCAGACTACTCTCTGATTGTTTCTCTAATAGAGAATCTCAATCATTAGTCAACATTTTCAACTCTCCTCTAACTCAAAGCCAAAATCAGAATTTCTCAACCAAACTTAATTGCTGCAAGAGAAGCAGATAACGAACCTTCAAATGAATAATCATATTATTTCATCTCCTCTAGACAAAGGCACAGGTATATGCCTTTTAAAAGCCGACTTATTGATGGTAAAGCTGCTATATTTCGTTTGAAAAGGTTTTCAAAAGCATGAGATACACAAGATGGGTCTAGTCGACGTCAAGGCCACCATTTTCCTTCGTTCGATTAAAACAGAAGTCAGCATAATCTAACTGCTTCCCAAAGTTCACAAGGGAACGGAGAATAGCTTGAACTCCCGACCAATTCTTGATACCAATTCATCTAGCTCTCAGCACAGATTGATACAGCGGTTAACGAGAGTTTCAACCATTACGTGACGAACTTTCTCAATATTCTCTCGAATTTGCAAAAAAGCTGAACGACATCAACTTCAAAGAGGGCAAAATGGTATCGTTCGATACTGCATCATTGTTCACGCATGTCCCAATTGTCGAGACTGTCAACTTCATCTGTAAGCAACTGGTAAAGTATCCCGACATCTGTAAAATTCCGCCCATTTATTCTCAAAATTGAGTTTCATAGTCGAGTCTAACACTCTTCGGGTTCACACGAGGGGCAAGGAGGTTTCTATTTACCAAGCAAATTCGAGATTGTCATGAGGGGTCTAATTCTAAAGCAAATCCATGAGCACCTGAGATCAGGAGCATGACAAAACATTGAATTTCCTAGATATTAATGTCATGACTCATGAGGGACGAGGAAAGCTTCGTAACGAAAATCTACAGGAAATATGCTGTTCCAAGTCCATTTCTACCCTTCTACAGTTTCACTCCTATGAGCATCAAAAGAAGCCTGGTTTACAACGAATTCATGAGAATCACAAGGAGAGTATGAGGCTCGAATAATTTTTTTCCCTCACACTTGAAAAAGAGTATCAAATTGTACTCGAAATAGGGTTCAGCTAACTGACTAACCGAAATTGTCGGTTAATTGAAATAATCATAACCAAAAAAATGGTTATATTGAAAAGAGAAACCCGGTTTGTTTATTTGACGATAAGCACTTTATTTCGGGAATACTGTTCACGTCAATA
>KL567414.1:0-28415 GCA_000715275.1 Gyrodactylus salaris
GAGGCTCTAACTTTTGTTGTCAATTCAAGAGAGTTGCAACCACTGTTTGTGAATCGCCGTTAATTTGTTGGTACCTCTTGTCCAAATTAAAAGAATTTAAATAAACAAGTTTTAACTTCTCCTTGAAGCTATGGATACAAGAGTGGAAAATATTTACAATATTTCTTTATTGAAGAAAACTAAGGCCGAGAATATACCATCGCTAAACGCGTTTCGTCTTTTTTAAGACTCATCAGTAGCGAATAGGTAGTCTTCTAATGCATAAATGAAACGAAACTGTGAATTTCAAGTCATCAATGAATTCTTTTTTTGAGCTTTGTAGTAATTTTCATCCGCTTTCAAACGCGTTTAGCGATGGTATATTCGCGGCTTTAGTTTTCTTCAATAAAGAAATATTTTGTAAATATTTTCCACTCTTGTATCCATAGCTTCAAGGAGAAGTTAAAACTTATTTATTTAAACTTATGTATGAGTTATTCGAGATAGAATTCAAAATTTTATAGATTTTACTGAAAAGTTTCGTTGATAAACTTAATTACTGTCTGTCGCCACGGACATAAATTCCACGGAAAGTTGTGAGAGCTGTCATTATAAAAGGAGACAAGACTCTGTGCTACAATTTAATTATTCCAACAGAGAGAAATTTGAAATACTAGTTAAATAAAAAGTTTAACAAGATTATTATGGCGATGTATCACTCTTTCGACTGATCAACCATAGGATCTTTTGTCTAACTTGTTTCAAGTCTTACAATGCACTATTAATGCCAACTTATTGGAATAGGCAGGAGGTTCTCTCTTGGCAGGAAAAGAAAGAATCAGCAACCTTTAATTCGATAGACAATATAATTTGTTGGAGAAATCAAAATTAATCACAAGTGGCTATAAAAATACCCATTTATGGTTCAAAATCTTGTCTGATCCTCGATCCTTTAGCTGATCTAGAAGCAGAGGAATTGAAAAAATTTAATTATCTGTTTTTTGCTTTAAAAATTTTCCCAAATCGTATACTAAACTCACCTTTTTTTTCTCAGTGAAATCTCGTTAGGACATGCCTTTTTCGTTTACTATCTCAGAGTTAGATAATTATAATCTTTCAGAGGTTTCTACACTCTGAATATATATATTAATATTAAACTGTCTAGATTGAAATTTACATCTTTTATTACATTTGTGGAGGAAATTTATCCGTTATATTCATTAAAACAACAATGATTCCCATTTGTGTTGCTATGCCTTTCGATAAAAATTTATTGATCTGCAACTTATAGTAGTAGTATGGTGAACAAATAGTTTTTTTATTATTTCCTTCTACTCTGAATTGTGAGAATAAATTCATTGAAATTTCTTTTCATTCAGAAAGCAATTTGGCGTAGGTCAAATTTCAATGAATTTTATTACACATCTATTCGGCATTGAGGGAAATGAACGAAATAATTTTGTGTCGTTAAATGGAAGAGTTTTATTCCTGTTTCATGAGACCCTGAGGTTCTGTAGGTCTGATGTCTCAAAAAGTTGAAACTAACCTTAGAACTTATAAAATTAATTACTTATAAAGATTAAAATCAAATTAGGAAATTATGAGAAAAAAAAAATTTATATGCAAATCTTTGCACTGCATATGCTCTTTCTAATTAGAGTATTAACGATGTTTAGCTACTTATAAGTAGCACCACTTTTCATAAATCAAGGTTCATTTTTCGTCTCTTATATTATATAGCTTTTGAGTAACTTCAGAATTTAAAAAATGGTTGTAAATACACAATAGGAAAGTGAGAGCTAGCGTTTGTAATTTCCCACTCAAATGGAAGAAAAAGTTGAATTTAGTAAATTTACTCCAAGTAAACAAGGAGGATTTGGGAAGAAAAATCCTATTAAAAATCTCTCAAAAGATAAAAGGAATTATTTTTCTGATTTTCTCATTTGCACGAAGCTTTGTTAAATTCCCCTCTTTTGTCTAGATTTCATTTAAAAACGTTCATTTTACTGAATCAAAATATTTTCAGATTTATTGTCTAAATAATTGGAGAAATATTGATCCCTCTGCGTAACTTTTTCGCTGATCGAACATGTGGCACGAACAGGGGGAAACAAAAACCGGCTTGAGGGCATTAAATGGAAAATACACACAAGGTCAAATTAAATCTTTTTTCTTTAAAATAAAAAATGTTTTAATAGGTTTTGAATTCCCAGGCACTTGGAGTAAAAGGGGGTCATTTAAATTTAAGAAAGTATTATAAAGTGGTAGGGTGAGGGTAGGAGTAAAGATGGATAGACAGACAAAAAGTATGAGAAATAATTTTGTATGAATCATTCTGATTGGCCGATTGAATGAACAAATTCGTTCAATGAAATGTGTGTAATTGTTTTCTCTTGTAGTTCACTTTTCATTCCTAATTATATTCTGTTGCATAAGAAGAATTATTCAAATATTAATTCATCAGATGTTAATCAATGTAATAACTATGAAGAGTCTGTCAATACTTTCAATACTTTTTACTTTGAAATTAAACGCCATCAGCGAAGTTCGAGTAATCCACAAAGATGACAAGTCCCAATGTTATGTCGAAAGCCGGCCAGTCTACTGTGAACCGCAGTTCACTAATATTATAACCGACGCCGAGATAACAGCAACATCGACTTGCGGTCAACTCGGTCAGACTGAGAGAATATGCAATCTCAGTGAAAACCATCGCTGTGAAGAGTGCAATTATATGAACCGACCTAGGACCGCAAATCACCTCAAAGAGGTCATTAGATCCGAGAATAATCTAACTTGGATCTCCGATCTCGTAACGGACCGTGAAGGCGAGAATGTTGTGAATGTTACATTGAATTTTAGGAAGAATTTTGAAATTTATTACTTGAAAATTCGAGAATCCGGTAAACGACCCGATGCAATCGCAATCTACAAGTCGATAGACAACGGAAAAGAGTGGAAAGCTTGGCAGTACTACAGTGTCGACTGTTACAAGGCCTTCAGTCTTCCCACGAGCAACTCGAATAGCTTTCAATTCTCGCAAACAAACATCCAAGAGGTCCTCTGCGACCCCCTCGACACCAAAGAGTCCCTGACGGTCTTCGGCCTGGCCAGTAGAACGAAGAATGACAGCTCCGCTTCAGAGACCTTCCACAACTGGATCACAGCGAGCGACATAAAGATATCCTTCATGCGCTTCACTGCAGCCCAGAAGAACATGAAGAATAACTGGGCTGGGCAGAGGACACGAAGGTACACGAATGAACCGGGATTTCGATTTGCTCTCGCGAACATTGAAATTGGCGCCAGGTGTAAGTGCAACGGTCACTCTAGTAAATGCATTAGGGACGTCAAGTATGAAAAGGACCCCATCACTGGGCATACAATGAAAAGGGACGGGGAATTGATGTGCGACTGCTCGCACAACACCGATGGTAGAGACTGCGAGAGTTGCAAGAAGGGCTTCTTTGATCTACCCTGGAGCCGATCTACGCCAAATAAGCCCTTTCAGTGCAAAGGTGAGTATTCAGAAATAGAATTTCATTTTTTTTAAATGGTTAAGTCCTTTATTTTGCCAAAAATAATCCTTAATTATTTTTGGATTATACGTGTGAAACCAATTATCTTTTGTTCCGTAGAAAATATTTAACCTTAGTAAACCTTCAAACTTTGGTAATTAGGAAAGAACGGTAATTTGTCATATTACTACAGTGTTGTGTTAAGCATCTAACACCGGGAGGCTTTTTCTTTCCAAAATAGAACATGAAAATTACTTTTAAAATTGAGAAATCTCCGTGGGCTAGATTTCAGCTCTGAAAAACAAACTGATTTAAGGAGAAAATATCATTAACAAAATAATACGAAAATTGACTTTTAGCTTTCTCTGACCGCCCCCATAATGTTACAATTATAGATTGGCATTTTCCAGATTCTTAATTTGTCTAAATAATAATTACATTGTAATGTACGAAGAAAAATTTCGAGATATAAAATACTCCCCTACCTCAGGGATTTATCGTAATTTCATTGGAAAAATGCATTTCCTGTTATATATTTTTATTATCATTTAAATATACACTATTGTTGTATTTTCGGGGAGATAATATTTAGTGTATTATTAAGTTCATAATTTTATGCATTGCGTTATCTCTTAGATATCCCCATGCAACTGGCGCCGATTTGCTAACCGTTTTAATGCCAATTTTTATTATTACCTCATAGAGGCAGATCAGTCATTATTATTGAGAAAGCAAAAATCATAATTAGTGTACAATAAATTCATTCACAATTTTTTACTATGATTCATTGTTAGAAAAAAATAAGAAAATTTACTACGTAATAATAAAAATCCCCTCATACTCGATTTGTTTTTCTCAATGAATTGTGAAAGGTTAATTTAGACAATAAATCTTCGAGTTCAATTTAAGAGTATTTGTCAATTAATCATGAGTGAAGTTCAACCGGCTGTCATAATTGATAGAGGTCTTGGTTTTCACACAATTGAAAAACGACACATTTTTGATGTGCCCAACGAGTGTTGCATAATGCTGGGATTGCGAGAAATGAAAGCATCATTTGTCAAATTCCTCGAAATGATGAAAACATTAACGTCATTAGTTATCGTTACGATACCGTAGTGTGTACTGATTGATTGTGACAGTTGTGTGTTGACCAATATTATCTTTGTTTTAATAAAACCCACACAGCCTGCTCCTGTAATCAGCACGCGAGCGAGTGTAAGTTTAGCGTTAGGGTCTACAGAGCGAGGAACGGCCTTTCTGGCGGGGTATGCGTAGCCTGTCAACATAACACCATGGGGTACAACTGTGAAGATTGCTCCAACGGATACACTAGGAATTCCTCATACCCAATTGGTCATCCCTTCGCTTGTCAAGGCAAGAAGATTTCTCGAATCTATGGTAGTTGTTGTGTGTCTCCTGTTGTAGTGTAATTTGTTTCTGTTATTATCAATCAACGAGGTTATAACAAAATGTATGTGTTATTGCGTGCCTAGTCTTTTTTTACAATTTAAAAATAAATCTAATTAGAAATCCCAATTTTGCACGAAATCCAGAGATGTTGGCATCAAATCGTGAATTCAGATTGAATATTTTATTTAGAATTACAAGTATTATTAAATCAAGGAAAATTGGTTAATTTTAAAAAGTTTTAGACTTGATACATCGAAATGACAACCATTTGCAACCAATTTCTGAATATCATAATTTTTTTTGTCAAAGTCTACAGAATTGAAAAAATGTAATTTCTCTTTACGTTGTTTTAACTGGAAAATGTGTGTAATACTGAAATAATCAGCAATTTCTTATCACCAAATTTACGTAAAGTGTTTCTATACTGGGCTCTGAAATGATTTGAATAAAGAAACCTATTGATTGCGTTCAATCATGATTTGAGCTTAAAATTTAATTTTAAATGCAGACACAATTCCTGATTTAATCCTTCTAGGCCCAAGTATAGAAAAACATACAGATGCAAATTCAAAAGACATTTTTGTCTTGATCAAAATTCAAATAAAAATCTTAAACCTCTATTTTTTCGAAATCTGAGTTAACAGATGAAAGATTTTTAACTTCGATGAACAATCTACACAGGAAATAAATTGAACAGTTTTGGTTGTGAAAAGTGGTAGCAGTTTCTAGATTTAATAAAATTAAGAAAAAGAAAGATTTTGCGCGCAAATCTCAAACAGTTGTATTTTCGAAATCTAACATTATTAAGGTGCGAGAGTGATGTCATTCGAAAGCCTAAAATTTCCTTAGTTAGTTGCTGGTAGTACAAACTTTTTACCACTCTTTTTGTCGGCGTTATGAGCCTTTTAGTAAGATGTTGTTACTGTGGGCCTAGGAGGGTTAATTGTGTTTTTCTGATATATTTTCCAATATTGCTAATCCCTGATTTAAAGGTTTTAAATCCACACTTTTATTTATCGGTGTATTCTTCTTAATAAAGAAATACGACAAATTTCATTACTCAATTGAAGGTAAAAAAAATTTGAATGAATTCATAAAATTGTAGTATTTTGACTAAAAATAACTTTTTGAATTGCGTTATTTTTAAACCTATCTATTTGAGAGCAATTAATATTATTCTATATTTTTGCAAAATATTCTAATTAAGAAATACATTTTTGTAATTTAACACCGAACAGAAAACGTTATTTTCGATCAACTTCTCCTGAATAAATAGAGTAGTTTCTAAAGATCAGTTGATATTTTTAATTCCCCTTTATGTCATAAATGACACAAGGGGACTAGGAATGTTAATACATTAGACATTTTATTCGCAAATAGGCATGCAAGAAATTGGCATTATATTTGGCTTTTATATTTTGGGAAACATTGAAATAAATATGGTTTGCTGATAATAATAAAAAAAATGTGAATTAAACGTACTTTAAAAGTTTTCTCTTTTATGCGATGTATATTATAATTTTGTTGGTGTTTCTTCTCAGTTTTCGGAGGGGTATGATAAATTTAATTATAGGACATAATCAATAGAACAGGTTGAATAAGAAAGATTTATTATTTCTTGATTGCTTTTTCTAACTCTTTTTTTTTGAATAAAATACAAATATTTTTATTGCTGGACAAATTTACCAAGAAACCTTTTGAATTTCATTAGGCTACCCAATTATGTGTAGTAATCACAAATAAAGTTTTTTATTTTCCCCTACAAGGACCACAGAATGGACTAAAATGGTTATAGTTTCAGAAACTGCAAGAACGAATTCACTTTAAATTTCTTAATAAATTAGCAGAAAATTGCAAAAAATTACAAATAAATCTATTTTCGTCCTTCTTTCTTTGCATATAAAATGAGGAATTCATCAAGATATCTTATTTTTGTTCCTTGCTTTGATAATGCAAATTTAAAATTTCGAATACATATTCTACCTATTCCATAAGCCTGATGCTGTTTTACTCAAAGAGAAATTCTACTTATGAGTAGTGACTCAGTAATATAAAAAAATTGCTCAAATTTGCATCGATTAGAGATTATTCTACCATGGTTTATTTGCTCTTTTATCAAAGTTTGAGTAAGAAATTCGTCTTATTACAGTATCAAAACGAAAAAGAATTCGCGCCAAATTCAAATTTCTGCAATTTTTCAAGTCTTCAAGGAACACAAAATTTACATAAGAAACACTGTGGTTGTTTATTATCAGATGAGCTTTTTCGTGATTCTCTAGTCATGTAATTTACGCCCTAATAGATAAAAATGCTCACACTACTGAACATAACTCTCTGAAATAACCTTTTACGATCATGCAAATCCGTTTAATATCGACTTGTTATTATTGAGGATACGATGATATGAAATAAACGCTACTCAAAAGTTGTGAATAGTAAAATTAATTAATTTTGCCATAAAGATTAATTTAAAAAAAGAGTGGTTTCTACTCATTAGTAGTGTTTAGGCTTTTGCCCTGTAACTACTTTTACAGATTAAAATTATTGAATTCCTATTCAGCATACTAATAAAGCTGCAGGGTCTGAAAAAGGTTATTTCAAAATGCAATGCTCCATCTGACATCAATACTAGAGCATGGCCAAAATGGCTTCTTAGTCCGCCAACATTCTCATATGATTGGCTATCATTTAATTTGAGTAATTTGCCTTTTTAATACCTTACACAACCATGAAAGGTTAGAAAATTGATTTAATGCAACTGAATAAATTGGAAATGTAAAAATAAATTTACATAATAATTCAATCAAAAAAAGTTACACTTTAATCAGTGCATGATGTTAGAAAATCCTGTTGAATATTAAAAAGAAGTTTGTCTCTCTTTTCAGCAATGATTGATGCATTTAAAATGTTTATTTACAAACGCAAATTCCATTATGAATCCCTGAGGCTTTTTAACTGGTTTCAAGTTGACTCCTGATGCGTTGTACGACTTTTAGTCAAAACTTTGACATTTTCTTGGGACGCTGGAATAATTTCTACCAACCAGAATGATAGGATGAAATTAGAAATTATTATTTCTCAAAATAAATTTAACTCATTTGAGAAACTATAGGGAAAAGTATCACTCTTTTCAAAAAAAGAATTTCGAAGGAAAATCAAATTTAATGGAATTCCTTTCTACATTGAAATACTAATGCATCTCAATTATGAGTGTTATGGTTCCATCTCATAAATCAGTGTCTTTCACCCTGATTGAATTGCAACCAGTCTTGTAATCCTTTCGATACATACAAAGGTCATATATTAGCCAATATTTATTTACGGCTCACAAATGATGGTTACATGAGATTTTGAGCAATTTATTCCTCTAAATCTCTATTTTAAAGATTCTAAAGTTACACTTTTATTGAATTAAACTTGAGAAAAACAATTTATCGAGTGTATTTCATGTTGTTATTCGAATGTTCATGTTGTATTAATTGTTCAAGAGTGCGATTGTAATCTACACAGCAAGGAGTGCACCTTCTCTCAGACCCTCTACCTAACGTCCGGCATGGACAGTGGAGGTGTGTGTGAGAACTGTCAGCATAACACTTTGGGACGGCGATGTCAAACTTGCAATCACGGTTATCATAGAGATTGGACTAAACCCTTTAGCCATGAGTCAGCATGCATACGTGAGTCTTTATCACATAATGCTGCATTGAGCTAGAATGTGATTCTAGAATTATAACTTCAAATATAAAATCTTTTAAGATATCATGTCTACATCGCAAGCCATGAATTTATTCAAAAATTGCTGAACTGTTTCTTCAAAGAAAATCGACGATTAATCTCTGAATCTTTTGCAACACAAAATTAAAAATTATTTGAAAAATTAGCATTGAATATTAAAAGAAAATTCAGTTGCTGCTTCTTTAGAGTCCGTCTTAAATCAATTTCCTGTTTTATCCCAGAAATGTGTAAGAGTGAGATTTTCATGGGAGTTAACGGATCTAAGATTTTATGCTCAGAAATATTGCCAACAATTTTCTCATAAAATAGAGTTGTTTTATTAACTCCAAGAAGATATTACTGATTACCGATATGTACTTAGGGAACTAAAATTTATTCAATTTTAAAGAAATTTGCTGATTTTGAGACTCAGAAACGATAATGTAGACTCATTTTGGGTTACAATCCAAGGTCAAATGATCTCAGTTAATTTCACTAGTAATTATCATGTCAAAACTCCTGAATAAAAGCCTAAATTATAGGCCTTAAAATTCTATGCAAGAATTGTCCAAATTTGTATTTGTATCTTGAATCTTAATCTGATATTTCAACAGTTTTTTAAAATAGGCTTTTCCACTTCCTCAACCAAGATGGCTTGAGAATAACCTTTTTTCTCTTTTCTACATTGAGCCAAGCTAAATTTTTCATTTGGTAGTATCAAACCCTGAAGGGTATCACGTTAAAACATAGATTTTAAATTTTCATTCAAACAAATCATCTCAAAACGCAAGATGTCGAATATTTTATCTAGAAATGTACATTGTAAACAATTCTGAGCATTTTCTCACCTATTGATTCATCATTCCTCTTGTATGACCCGATAAAAATGCATTTACCCTAGATATGTGTAGAGATTATCTTTGCAATTTTCTTAGATCTACAACCAGTGATTATCGGCTTCTCTCTTTGGGATTAATATAATTCCAACATATTTCATTCAGAACTTTATAATGCTTCTCACCGAGGACAAATTAATCAGATAATTTCTCTTTTTTTCTGGCTATTATGAGTTGGAATAGAAATTTCATTATTTCGTCAATAGAATACAGGTTTTTGGAGAAAAAAAGGTTAAATCATTCATTTTCCTTTTGCTAGATAAAAGAGTCCACGTATCAAAATTGTTGTAAAGACCCATTTGTTCCTTGTTGTTTGTGTTTTTCACATCTTAAAATTTGAATTAATTTGATTTATTTTCTCAAGCTTGCAAGTGCCATGAGTTCGGTACGGTCGACGATCAAACTTGCAACCGAAAGGATGGCCAGTGTCCATGTAAGTCGGGCGTAGCGGGTTTGAAATGCGACCACTGCCTCACGGGATATCAGCAAACAAATGATAAGGATGTTCCTTGCATTAAACGTGAGTCTTTTGAATATCTAGAATATTACTTTCTTGCCAGAAAATCTAGAAATAGTTTTCCTTCGTTCTGCTGCAACTTTGGCTCCAAACTCAGATGTCTTAATGAATGGTTTTACTTGTGAGTAGTACATTTTCTAGCATTGTTTGACGACTAGAAGAATCATATTTTCTCTCATTTCTTTTATGGCATTTATTTAAGAATCGCCTTACCGGTAAGTATCTGATAAAATTAGATACCGTATTTCGTCCAATCAGGACTCATGCCCACTCCAGACTAGAGACATATGATCATAGTATACTATAGGCTGCATATCAGTCAACATTATCTCATGAAATGTGCATGGCTCAATTTACAAAGATTTTCGTTGTATTGCAATTATCGAAATAGACCATTTGATGAGATGAAACTTGGTCGATAAGATTTCATGTGTCATGTAACGTGAGTCATGTTGAATCTTCTCAAGGTTCTAAATTTAAGAGAAAAGTATTCAAATTTTGTATCACAGGAATCTTTTAATAAATTGACTCTAAAAGAATATCTTATGAATAATTGCTAAGAATTGATTTCGTTCTTTCATATTCAAGGCACATTTCATTAGTGAATACTGCATAAATACTTAGAAAATGTATGAAGCTTAATATATTGGAAACTACCTGCACCATTTCAGTCCGATATCATACAAGACTGATTATTGACTTAACTACATATAAGGATAAACTACTGTATAAGGATCATAAGGGACTGTTGTTCAGAAGAAACTGAAAAGGGCTTCCCTGAAAACCTGTTGAGAAAATACATCAGAATAAAACACAATATATGAATGAAACCATCTTTCAAATGTAAAGCTTCTGCAAAGGTGTGAGAAAGAAATTAGTTAGTCTGATTCAAGAAAATTATCTTCGTTTTCAAAAAACTGCGTATTTCAGCTTAACACACAATAGGAAGCTTCTCATAAGGTTCAACGAGCACATGAGAAGGAATGGCTCAGATATCTACCAGCACAAAATGTCATGCCGATCTGAAGTTAACCTTACAAGCTTCAGGTAAATATCAAGAGACCCTTGAGAGGATATGCTGGACCTAAAGATAAAAGAAACGTTCTACATAATGAAGACCAGACCGAAACTCTGGGAACAAACACCTTAAAAAACACCTAGGGTTTCTTTCAGCTGTACAATTATTAGGCCTTCTGAGAGTTGACTAATTTTGAAGTATTCACTAACAACTGTGAGAATTATTTGAAGAAATTCAAGTCATTTAAAAAATCCAAGGCCAAGTATATTCCTTCATGACTTGAATATTCTAGGATATTCTTCCTTGATATCAGATCCCAATTTTCAACTATTGAAACGACACACATTCTAGACTTATTTGGATTGTAATTTCCCAACCTCTGTGTTGATTTGAAAAATTAAAACAAAACTTCTCAATAAATTCCTCAACAGTGGACATACTTTTCTGACAAGAATACAATTCACACCACCTACATTGGTTGTAATAACATGTGATAAAGAAATTAATAAATCGTTGTTTACAATAAAAAGTGAACAAACGTGAACTTCACACAACCATGTACAAAGTATTATTTTCGTCTTTTCGAGAGAAAATTTTTCTTGTTGTAATGTAATAATTTCTCCACATGAAGGAAAGAAACCCGTACAAAATGTAGTCATAACAATTGTGGTGATAAATACTTTGCCCCAAATTCTCGTAATAAATTACTGAGAAATAGTTGGTATTTTTGTGATGCATTTTATGTCCTTTCTATTTCTCTAAAATTAAAAAGATTACTCAACATGTGAGAAATTAGACTTTCAGACGAATTATCAATCTTTTTCATACCCAGGAACACGCTAAGAAGCCAGAAACTACAATTTCGTATAAACACAAAAATTGGGGGCCAACTTTTAAATTAGAAATAGCTTTTCAAAGAATGCATTCCTATATTTGGGTAGAGAGATTAGGAAAATTCGGAATTTTTCAAGAAAAAAAGATTTAGAGAATTGAAAATGAATGAAAACCGCTCTCTCAGAAAATGTAAACAAGTTTTTTTGGTGGTGCCGAAATAAATTATATTCGTTATAGAAGCTTAGTCTAATTTATTCATCGAACAGATGACTCATAAGTTATAACTGAAATTTTAAATTTTCGCCCAATTTTATTTCTTTCTTCAAAACAAATCTTAAAGTGTGTGTTTATCAATCAACAGTTTATTCTCATTATTTCTAAATAATTGTTAGCTTCTTAACGCAAAAGACTAATGAAAAATTCAGCGATAAACTTCAAAGACAAATAGGCACAAATCGACAATTTGCATTTCAGAATCCGAACTTCAGATATTAATGTTTTCTTGAAGCTGATTATATTCTTCATCAGAATGTAGCCGAATAGAGAATCTCTCATCTCAAATATTCCAATACACCAATACATTCGAGAGAACCAAAAAAAATTAAATTCTGGACATAATAGTGTTTTAATGTAGATTACCGTCTCGGGGTCTATGTTACAAGAGTTTCTAATTTTACTCTCCCCCCCCCCGGTCTCGGTTAAAAGCAAGATTTCAAGATAAGTTGACTCGGTTATCAAATGTGTGTGAGCCCGAAAAGAGTTGGACTCGTCAATGAACCTTAATTTCTACAAAGCAAAGTCTGTCAGAATTGATATTGTTCTAAACTATTCTCTAGGCTCAAATTAATTTTAATAAACACTAAAATAATCTATTTTAGACATGCCAAATTACGCTTTCAGACAGGTGGATATGACAAGTGAGTCTTGGAATTTCATTTGATAAATATCATTAGAATTCTTTCCCAAAGTAACATTATTATTCCTGATTTAGAAATTCAGGCTGAATCGAATTTGAATAGTGCCTTTTATAAATCTTTCAAAATTTCTTAAGGAACGAATTTATCGTCTATAGAGTAGATATCCTACACAAGAAAAAGTGTACAACTACTTATTAAGTAGTACTTATAAGTAGTGCAAGGTTTGGGTAAATAGTCACTTGTTTAACTGATTGAAATACAAATCAAAGGGATGCAATTTCTTTCATTTGGTTATTTGCTTTTTAATCTGTATCTAGTCCTCAAAATAACGATCAAGATAAGTGCTCATGAAATATCCTTCTTGTAGTGAATAATTTCCAAAGCAATCAACCTTCGGTACACCAACCAGGACTATATCAGAGCAGTGAGTTATATCTTTCAATGCTAGTTTCAGAATCTCTCGAAAGGAGATGAATTCTATTCTTGTTACAAATTTCATTGAAATAAAAATAAGAAAAAAATATGAGTACAGTCACATAGTAGCTCTGGTGTGTGTGCAATAAATTTTAAGAGAAGGAATATTTTATTACAATAATTTTATATTTATTCATTTGTTGTAGTTTTTATCTTTTTTTACCTCCAAATTTTATTGGCACTACATTGGGAAATATTGAATATCTCTCCGTGAGTGGCGAATTTTTTTTTTCTTTGAGATTGCGTTCACTTTGGAGTAAAAATTAACACGCAATTTCATTTTCACTTTTTATTACGCCAACGTGTACTCGGAAGGATTTTTGAAATGGTTTTGTAAAAAATGTCAAATATTTTGTACGAGTCTTGTTTTAATATCAAAAAAAGTGAAATATGTGCAGAAAGATTTCACAATCGGTTATCAATTTCTCTCCCCATTTTAACTCTTTACTCATTGAGTGGTACCGCGTGGCTTTGAGAAACATGATCTAGAAACTCTTTTTTTTCTAAAAGGCTCTACTCAGTAGTTTTCTAACTGATCCCCGATTCCAGCAAAGAGTCTGTATAGCTGAGGTCACTTTGGAAACTCTCTTCTGAAATTAAAGAAGAAAAAATCTAGTCATCATTTAATGAGCAACATTATTCGAGGTAGAGGAATGCACATTTGAGAAGCCGCTGACGTTGAGAGATGTAGTATGATTTGATTACTGCATTCCAAATTACTTACACAAAAGCAATGAAATATGACTCAGACGCTTTCATTCGTTCCCTTATGAGACTACTCTAATCATGGTAATAACATTAGAGAATGAACAAAATGAGATTCCCTTTTGCAATTTGCCTTGGGGCTGTGTTTTTTTTCAAATATATAAACACTATTTAAAAGTTGAATAAAAAATTTTTTTTCATAATTATTATCGATAAATTATTAAACATTCAAATAAGTTTCAAATAGATTTTAATATTTCTTAATTTTTAGCAATCAATGTCTAAAAAGCGTTAAAATCGGTTAATTCGTCATGCAGCGTCCATTTTCCAAGTATTTTTACTTAGAAGCCAATGTGTAACCTACTGTACTATAAATGTTAGGTTTATATGTTTTGGTCAAAGTGTATAATAACTTTCACTATAAAAATATATTTAGGATCAACTTTTAATAACTAGGAATATCTTTAGGTAAATTAAAACAAAAACATGGAATATTTGCTCTCATTCTTCTAAAGTGATAAGAAAGATTACCCTCTCTTTTTCCACCTATAAGATGAGTGTATTTGTTATAACGGACTGGGCCCACTAGTATATTTATAAAAACTGCGATTTAGAAAAGAATTAGAAGAAATCTTCTTTAAAAATAGAGATTTTAAAGAATTTTGTGTATTTTTCTATGAATAAATCAATCGATTAAAAAGATGATCTGTCATCTTAAATAACCAACACAAAAGGCCATTCTTAAGTTCTAAAAAAAAAAAAAGCACTCATATTATTATTCACTTTGACTGGTTATTTAGGCCACAACATCTGGTTCTTCGACTAGCAGGTTCTGTGAAATAATCAGATTTTATCAAAACTCATTTGAGTGCTAAAAATTATTTTTAATTTACTAAACTAAAGACAATTTTAGTCTTTAGAAAAAAATCCTTAAAAAAGTAACTTTACTTTGATTTATTATCACGAAAGAAATCAATTATTGTGTAATTTACGTCACGTGTCATTTTGAGAAATATTTCTCAAACTCTTGTCAGAGAAATACTCATGTAGAATCCTTATATAGATCTGAACCAGTGCTCTTGTGAACCGGATAAGAAGTTTATGGGCATTCGCAGGTTCTGTAGACAACATGCTGGTGAGTTCCTAACGCAAGATAAAATCTGCATGGTAAAAGTTATGCTTTGAATTCTCTCAGTTTTTATGGCTTCAATTGTCTCGCAAGAGTATTACGCGGATTCTGTTCGTTATCAAGTTCAAATTAAGCGGGTCTGGCGTCTGCTAGAGTCTACAAAGCGCCTCCTACAGGTTCCAGCAACAATAGGAACAACACCAGACCTTATTACTGGTGGGAAAATTGTACCTGTCTGGATGAACTTTTACAAAGCTCAACCGAAATGCATGTGTCCTGATTTGAAGATTGGGCAGTCGTATCTATTCATTTCAAAGGCATTGCAGGTTAGTAAAAATGATTAAGACCATGCTACTCTGTAGTAGTTTATACAAAATATTTATATAGAAACCCTTTGGTTCTTCACTTGAGTTCCAAGTTGATCCGAAGAGAATGATGGTTCTCCAATGGGATGATCGTTGGAAGCAGAGACTGAATAGACTCTTTCAGGATCAGCAACGTGGTAAATGCAATCGAATGCGTAGATCTAGCCCGCAATCGAGAATGGCTAATGATAGACGAACATCGTTCTCTCCAGGCTCAATGAATGATGCACCGCATTTTAACAACTACTACCGGAATCCCTACGTTGGTGGTTATCAAAATTAAAATTTTCAAGCATGTTTTATTTTTCACACATTTCAACAAATAAACTGTACAAAATTTAAATGATATTAATGAGACTTTGAGTAAGCAAAAAATAATAAATGAGAAGCTTTCGTCTGTATCTTTCCTAAGACGTGTAATAATAAAGTAAACTATTAAAATCTGTCAATAAAATTTATTCATATACAAAAATAAACTCTCATTTTGTGCTATAAACTTCTTAGTCTGACTGTCAGATGGAATAGATTTGACAAAGACAAATCATAAAAACAAATAAAAGCCCCATCGGTAAGAAGATCACATAGAACTGTAGTAGGAAATTAATCAACATCTAACTTCATAGTAATTTTACAACAAGAACATCTTAGTTCACGAAATCACGACGTGATTATCATGAGGAATGGCCATTCAAATTATCGCATCTTGTTAAATGAAAATAAACTCCAATATCGTTTTGTTTTAATCAATACATATTTATTTATTGAAAAGTGGAGGATGGATAAATTGTTGAGAAAAATACGAGGTTTCGATGCTGACAATCTCGACATTGAGAGTATATTGGAATATTCCAAGATAATTGAAAGCGTAATTTTAGTTCTCATTAAAGGATAGATAAATGAAGATAATATCCAAGATATCGAAGATGTTCGTCAGGCTTTTAGAATTTCAAAGAATCTCATTGTTATAAAAAACGAAGAGAGCTTGAACGATGAAAAGATTATCAAAGAGCTGCGTCTAGCTAATGATGACTTGCGGGAGCAACAAGTTGAGTTAGAGTTGGAAAACTCAGAATTCCAGCGAACCCTCAACACATCCCGCGAAAAGACCAGCATCGTCGATGAAAAGAGAATTTGGGTGTCGGAGAGAGGAAAACTAGAAAGAGAAATTGAAGAACTTAACAAAGAAAACAACAGACTGAAGGAGGTCACTCAAGAACTCGAAAAAGACGTTCCCACTTTAAAATTACAATTGGAAAAGGCTAAAAGTAATGTCAAACAACTGGAAGATAAAGCGGAATTCTTTCAGGCTAGGCTAAATGAAAAGACCTCTCTTAAATCCTCCTCGCAAGATGCCAATATCATTAAAAAAGAAGTCTCGACTCTTCGATATCAGCTGAGGAAAAAGAATGGTGAAATCGATAATCTTGAAGAAGAGAAGGCCTCTCTTGAAAAGGACATCGAAAGGCTTGAGAAGGGGTTCAGAAAGGCCACTCGGGACCTTGACGAATGCACAGATGAGATTGAAAAATTGAAAAACGCCCTCAGCCAAGCTGACAAGTTGAACGCTGACCTCAAATTGAAGAGTGCAGACACCGGTCTCAAATCGAATACCTCAGATGAAGGTATCGAGTTGAACAATGAGATTCTAGGCCTTGTAGAGACCAAGATGCAGGACTGGAAAAAGATGATGAACGAAAAGGACTCACAGATTGTGAAGCTATTCCAAGAGAACAAGAGTCTTGTACAGAAATTAAATTCCCTCAACGTAGATGCCAGTGTCGCCAAGTTGGCCTCTCTAAATGAAGATTTAAGGCAAAAGGATACAGAGATTTCACTACTTAGAAGTAATTTGTCACAAGCAACCCAAGAGTTGAAGAGGAATCGAGAGGTCTTTGAGAACCTTATTAACAAGAACAAGGACAGCTCAGTGGCTGATCCCAAGGCGAGAATAATCCAACTGGAGAGGATCTTGTCTGAAAAGGAAAAATTGATTTTGAAAATGGAAAAATTGAAAAAGGATAGCGAAGATGAGGCGTATAGGACGACATTGGAAGCTAAGAACGCGAGTGAACGATTGCAAAAGTATGAGGCCGGCGTTTACGGCCTCCGTGAGGCTGTTGAGCAACTATCAGCGTATCAATTTGAACTGGACTCAAAAGAGAAGCAGTTGAATCAAGTTAGTTTACCTCATTTAAAGGGGTTAATTGTAAAAATGTCATAAAAAGTTATACTTTTCGCAGAAATGTCATTAATTTCTAGATATTTCGCAAAAATGTCATAAAATACTGTATATTTCACAAAATCAGCAAGACACAACACGGAAATGTCATGAGTTCATCAACAATCTCAATGAGACCGTTTTTTTATAATTTTAGTCAAACAACCATATCTGCTATCTTGGGAAAATTTGGGATTTTAATTTGTGAATCAGCAGACTTCCAAGTATAGAAAAACTTGATTAGAAACTTTGTTTATAACGGATAGTTCCATTATAATTTATCCGAAATTTTGGAAATACAGGAAATTATTAAACGTTAAAATTGCAGGTCAAAAATAATAAATTTCATAATCATTTACACGCTAAAGATATTTAAAAATCAGCCTTCTTACGATAGAACCACGTTCTAGATCTCTCGGTTCTTGACATAAAATGCAAGTTAAAAATAATCCGTTCAAGAATTGAGATTATTTTATGTAAAATTATATTTATGAATTCATCATGTATACTTATAAGTAGTTATCTTTAGATTTGTAAAGAATTAAGTGATCTCGAAGTGGCTCTCGAAGACATTCAAGCGGAAAACGATTACCTCCGATCGAAAGCTGGAATTCCCAAGGGAGAGAATCTCAATTTGAATCCCTTCAAGAAATCCCGACAAGTCAGAGACAAGAAGGAAAACTTTCAGAATGACCTTTTACTCAAAGAGGCAAGTCACCTGTTGATCACAAGGCGGTTATTTAATTAACTCAACATTTAGGTTGAAAACCTCGAGGAAGAACGCCTAAAGATGAAGCGTCAGCTGAGGGCTTTGGTTAAAGAGATATCCAAATCGGACCGTGAGGTCCCCTTGGAGTTGTTGGACTTTGTTGGCTTGGATGAGAGAGAGGATCAACAGGAAACTGAACACCTCAAGCCCCTGACTGCCTATCAGAGTAGAGTGAGTCAAGGTTTTATCTGTGATAAATAGGGCTCCAAAAAAGTGGCCCTAGGCTTGTGAGGTTGATTTATGGCGGAAATGTTCAGAAATATGGCAAAAAAAGTGACAACTTCTTATGAAAAGTGGCAACTAATGTTATTATCAGTAGCAACCCTAAGTGCTAAAATCATCATTGATCAACGATTACACTCGAGATAAATAATTTTAGGGTCTAAATGTGAGAATAAAATGGCCATAAATAACCAAAACTAAATCTTCTTTAAGCCTAAATCAATGATTTTCAAATATAACACCCGACCATTAAAAATATGACTTTTCATACTTTTGGTAGCCCAATTACTGTTCTTAATTTGATTAAATCTGGATTTATAACCCTTAATTTACTCAAGTAAATCAACCATATCTACCATCTTCTATTGAAACTTCTTTCTGAGTAAGCTACGAAGTGAAAGAATGTATGTCATTTTAATTTTCCTATACGAATCAGTAGTGGTTCGAAGCATAGAAAACTTGTGCAGTGTACGGAATTTGAAGAAAAGATATTTGTTACCCTAGTAATATCTTTATTTTGCTAACTGTTGTCCACTTTTCAAGTCTAAAACTAGCTACTTTTTAAATGCCCTAGCTCTTGGAAGAATAGATAATACTCACCAAAATCGTTACCCTTTTTATGTATTCCACACTGTAAGTTCTATTTAAATACATGTTACATCCAATGCAAAGAGTGAGCTCCTCACAAAAACAAACTAGAAAGTGATCCACCCACCTTGCCCATTGGGTGTGATGAATCATGAAAGGAGTACATGAGTGGTTTTAATTCAAGTCGCTATGGTTATTTAATTCTATTGTAACACATTAATGCATCTATAATACACTGTGTTCATGTCATCTCTTAACCATAAAAGATATCCTCCCAAAATGATGAAATTACACGATTAACGAGTGAGCAGGCAGTGCTGTTGACAGATAAAAAGATCCTCCAAGAACGAGCTAGCCAACTCCAGTTGATGAATGCTCAGCTAATCGGACTCGTGCAATCCATAAAGACTCAGATTAATCCGAAATATCTCAATATCAAACTGAAAAAGGTATGTGGTGTTAAATTCGTTAATATTTCTCCTTGTTAATAAATTTAAAATGGCAATATTCTTTCAACCACAATTGTGATGAATTCAACCTTGATTCATCTCTTATCGGCGCCAATGGGGCTGGACTTGGTCATACGTAAATATCAGCTCTTCTAATCGTATTTTTCGATAAAATGAGATTTTCATAAAATATTTCTGATCGCTTCTCTATTGAAGGAGAACCAGAATATGAAGAAAGGTATCAAGGAACCTGTTCAATGCGAAGCAGAGAGTAACAACGTCTTGGAACTATTAAAGACCTTAGAAGAGCAGAATATATCAGCTTTAAATGAGTCTTCCCTTGACGACGAGACTTTAGAAGAATCGAATCACGAAGGTGAGGCAGAGGTTGTTGAGCAGAAATCAAAATTTGACTCCATCATCAACGATGCTAATGAACGAATCCGGGTACTCATCGATCAACACCGGCAGATGAGAAGTGATTATGAAAATGAAATTTTAGTGAGTAGAATTAATACCCATGTTAGTGGTTGTAGACAGGAGAAAAACAATTATCTTTCAATTTCTGAGTTGAGTCTACCTCCATCACATCCCCCCTTTACGAACATTATTTGAACCCTATACTCATTGGTTTGAAACTTCCTATACTTTTCTTATTTATACATGCCGTTGTTTCATGATAAAGAACTGAAATTCGACTCATTTCTGCCAAAGCACATTTTCAGTACCATAGTCATTTGATCGCTTTAAAAATAAGGACTCTCCTTCATTTAAAAAGTTGGAACACTTTCCATTTTTTTCTTGTCATTTAGAAATTTGCAATAATTTCTTGGCCTAAAGATGAAATTATTCACTAACGGTTGAATTAACTGAGGGGTCTAGAAATCAGAATAAAATTTTATTCATGTTTTCTATCACACATTTAGTTAAATTGACGCCTTTGCTATTTAACTTTATTTTCACACAGGAAAAAGAGGATGCCCTTGGCGAATTGGAAAACCTCAGAGAGGAAAGGACTATCCTTGAAAGGAAGGTAGACTCTTTTGTGAAAGAGAACTCAAGCCTGAGAGGGGTCTTGAGTAAGCGAATCGAAGAGTTGACTAATTCTGGCATCGACACAAGCCATGAGAGAGAGTTTCTGGATACAATTCAAGAAATTACAAATTTGAGAATTAACGAGAGTCATATGAAAAGAACACTCTCGTTGTCCACCAGGAATATTGAGAATCTCGAAAAGGTAAGATTCCATGTTTCTTAAAATGCGTAACTCATCATTTGCAATTTCATTGGCTGATGAAAAATTAGAATTTCTTAGTGCCCCTCTCTAGATATAAATACAACAAAACTTATTTAATCCTCAAAATATATTTTTCCTCTTCAAGAAAACTATTCAATTGGAAAGTGATCTCGTAGAGTTGATCACCATGTCTGAAGCGAAAGTTGGTCATTACAAGCGCCTTTCGGATACGAGCAACTTTCGCTTAAGGGTCCTCAAGCAAGAACTTGAGGATACCCTTCCAAAAGAGCTCATTGAAGATCAGAGGAAAGAGAACGATTGCCTACGCCAGCAACTCGAAAAGATCACTCTCACGATAGAGAGGAATAAGGAGCAGGCCTTAAAGTTTGATCGCTTCTTCAATGAATACGATGATCTTAGACATGAGCTGGAAAAGAAGAGTGATCGGATTGTTCTAGAATTGGAGAAGAGCACAAAACTACAATCGGAGTTATCCATCTTTAAGGGATTGAGTAATCTGGAAACTGTAAGGCTAAACATTTTTCCTCTCATATTGGACTGAGGTTTCTATTGAATGAATTTATTGATTTTACAGAGAAAACGGCTTCATCATTAGTAGGGCTACCAAATTTTTTGATTTTTTAATTCTTGTGGTTTCCTCGTGAAGAAAAACTATTCAAAAGTTTGAAAAAAGTTTCATAGCAAAATATGTACATATTATGCATATATGCATATTTTTACATATTTCCATTGTAATAATAATCTTTAATAAAAACCCTTTATGCGTCATAATATGTGAAATAATTTAGGCCCTAGATTGTAGAGCCTAGGATGTGCATGTATGTATGCGCATCGAAATGTGTAGGACCTAAGGTGTGTAAGTGCAACGAGTCATCATCCAATAAGAAAACGCCATTCACAGCGTTTATCATGGGAGGTTTGATTTCTTTCACATTTACAAAAATGAGTCGATATTTTTTTAAATTAGAATATTCAATTATTTATCATAACCTACATTACAATACGTACAATCTATTACTCGTTTTAGATAAGTACATATTTTGGAATTTATTTTAAATATTTTGAACATTATTTTACATATTTTGAACTGAAGATATACATATATCTGGTAGCCCTAACTATTAGGTTAAAGCTCTATTTCGTATTTAGTAATTTCTTATAATGAGTTTAACTTTTGAAATCCTTTCATCTGATTGGCTCTTTCAATTCAATATGAAAACCAATGAGAATCGTTCACATTTTTTGTTTATTCCTCACCTTTCTTATTATAAATTACAAAGTGGAGCGTTGACTGAACGATGTTTACCTGTGTATAAGTTTTAAGAAGGAAATATAGTCTCTATTTTAGCAGCATGTTTTAAGATTTTCTGCTTTTTGGTTGACCAGCCTACTCAGAGTGTTTAGTTTCAACTTTTCATCATAGCATACAGAAGAGGAAACCTTTAAAAGAGAGATTTCTGTACTCTCTCGAAGATTGGCTAGTCTGGAAAATGAGAGGTCTAATGAGAAAGAGCGATTTAGTCATTCAGACAAGATGAATCGCCTATTGAATGATCAGATTGTAGAGTTGAGTACCACCAATGTGAGTCTTAATGAAAAGATTGAAGATCTACAATTGAAGCTCTACGATAGTCTCGCTTCTGAAGAAAACCTCCAACGAGCATTGTCAAGTAATTTGATCAATTTTTACAGATTGATAGTAGCTTTTTATAGCAAACTCAACACCTTAAATATCTAAAAGTGCATTCAATTCCTTAGAGAATTTAGAATTGTTTGGGTTAGGGTTTCCCTCTGATACTCCATGAAGAAGCATGATTAAATCTAGCATTTTTGTTCCTCTGAGTAAATAACAAGATCTTTTCTAAATCAAAATCATTCAATTCTTTTAATTGAGTTTCATAGCCTCTCTTCGGGGGTTTGCGCTAGAATAATTATTAATCACTTCCCATATTCTAGCCTGGTCGATAATGGATTTAATTCTCTTCTCATTCGTACCTATATGTAAGCAATTCAAACCCGCAATTCCCATACATTTATAAGAAAGAATCATTATACAAGAGCAATTTATTACACAAGAGCTTTTTCAATAGCCATCATGAAGGTTTCATTGAAAGAGTCCACGTCAGCCTTGCCCTTCTAAATCTTTACTTAGGGACTGTAAAGACGTTTCGAGGAGGGAGGATACCGGAATCCAACCCACATCATATTTATAGGACTTGAATAGATGAATAATCTTCTAAGCCGTCCATTTCAAATGATTCAATGAATTTAAATTTACTATCACTGACTGTAAAAAAGATTCATAGTTTTCTTTGAAGGATTATTATTAATAACCTATTTAGTTGAATAGAAAATGATTAGATTTAAAATCCAAAAATAAGGAATTTGATCGTGCTTCCTCACGGAATCAAATTTTGCTTTTAACCAAGACCAATAGGAAAAACCCCCACACATCTTTGACTAATAAGACCTCTACAATTTAAAGATACGATATCAAAAGACGAATTCGAGAGCATGCAAACCGAATTGCAAATTTTAACTGAGGAAAATCTCAAAGACACCCATGAAATTGAAAGACTACAAGAGTCTCTACATATTGCAGTTGAACAATTGAAACTAGTACAACATCAAACGGACACTGGTAGTGAGGTGAGGAGAAAGCTAGAGGAACGCTTGAGCCTTCTCGAGGCTGGTGATGACAAGGCGTCAATCCTGAGTAGTCTCCATAGAGACCTGACGAATGCCCAGCTATCAGAGGCAAGTACTCTGCATCGGTATTCCCTTCTGAAGCGGCAGTTGCAAATTAATGAAAATAAAACAATTGGCCATAATCAAGATCTCACGAATATCAACGATCGTTGGATTAATGAGGAGGGCTTGTACAAGAAAAAAATCAACAAGTTGCTGACTACAGTCAATGTAAGCTTTATTCAAATCTGTAAGCTTTCTTCTTTTCGAACCAATAAAGCAAGAAGTCCAAAGAAATAATTATAGCCACAAAATTCAATGTTGAGTCAAAAATGATTCATAACTTTTAATTAAGAGGTAGGAGGGGGATTTAACTTTTTCAACATTATATTATGCGCATTATAGAGAAGGGACTAACACTGGTAACGCTATACGAGTTTAATTCAACACTGTAAATCTTTCTCTTCTCGATAGAAATCGATACCCTTCTACTTTAATGATTCAAAATTTTATGAATGGTCGAAAGCTTCTTTAATACTCACTTGAGCCTAAATGTTTATTTTTCTGGGAAATCTCAATGATACCTTTTTCTAACACTTAGTCTTTCATGATTCAGAAGCTATAACCTATTCATAGATAGAAGATGTCCCAAGATATTCCAATAAATGGGGATTGACACTCATATATATAATCTATCATCATTTTTGGATGAAAATTACGTTCTGAAAAAATAATTACCTTTGAAAAAAATCATCGCACATATGGTAAGTTGGGGTCGGAATGACCCCCATATAAAATTCCAAACATTATTTTTTGTTGAGCTTTTTTCCAACTTTTCCCTCTTGCAAGTAACAATGCCGAGGGAAAAAACTAAATTTGATTTCTGTGAAGAAGTCTTTCGAAGATGATATTTTTCTGAGAGATCCTTGTATATCCGAATCAGAAAAATAATGTGAAGACATAGAGCCTCTCACGTCAGAGTGCAAACAACTATTATATATGTCCTATATGAATAAACGACCAGTTCAATCTAGAACAGGAATATCTGTAGATTTACTTCTAGAATATAAAAATGTCTTGCAGAAAAAACAAATCAGTTGTTGGAGCCTGCAGAAAGTCAGGAAAATTCCTCTTTAAAGATTTTCTAATAAAAAGTTAAGTATTGGCTAGATCGATTATCTTTTCTGCGGTGAATCAACACTGATGAGATTTTAAAGAATTATTCTTTTCTCCAATAGGTTCTACGATTTCGTCTCAAGAATCCGATAAGCAAGACTATACACATGAACTCCATCACAAAGTTGTATGAAATTACAAAAATCAGAGATTTACTGCTAGAACAACTGGATGGAGTCAACTCGAGTAATGTGAATCATTCTGCGATCAAGGCTCTTGGGGAATTAAACCGAAGCTTCAACTCAGAAATGAATGACGCTCTAGAAGTTTGCCATTCTTCAATCTTGATATTTAGTTGGACATTGAATTATTATTTTTCAGGGTAATTCAGAGCCAGACTGGCTAGAAAAGGCTAGGAAAGTAGGTGTGCAAGAGAGGCTATTGAAAAAGCTTTCAGATGTCAAGGAGATTAATGGGAAAACGCGTAAAAATGAGATCATTCTCAAGAATAAGGTTAGTTTAATTCTTGAGCTAATCATTTTCATGTACCACACGGGTTATGGATGAAGTCAAAAAGCACTATTGAGAATTATATACTTTCAAGTCTAAGAATTAAATATTGCAGAAAACATTGTTCCTAATCATAATATGAAGAATTCATGTAATATTAAATCTTTTAACCTTCATTTTGAATAAAACAACCATCATCATGTCTGCAATTAATTTGCGATGATGTATTGAATGTATATGTTGCTGTTAGAGTGGAAACCTTGTTACACTCTCAAGCTTGCTTTATGCATATTTCTTGCATCAAGTGTCATGAGTTGTCACTTCTATTGTTTTTTCTCCATTCAAATTAACTTCGAATACGTATTGCAAGCCGCCGTTTGTGCCTTTCATATATATATAAACGAATAGTTAAGACCACCAGATTTTAACCCATGAATTTGATTTTATATCAAAGGCACAAACGGCAGCTTGCAATACGTACCGAATGCACAAAGCAAGCTTGAGACATTAACAAGGTTTCCTAACAGTAGCAAATTTTAGATTTTTTTAAAGTTATGAGCTGTTAATATAGTTTCTAGATGGGCATTGTCATTCAACCCTCCTTGTTACACTGCTGAAAAAAATATCTTTGGAATTTTAGAGAAGTATTTGAAGGTAAAAATATCATATTGATGATTTGGAGAAGACCATTCGAATGCATATATCATCTATTCAAATTTTGAAAAGTCAATTTTTTAAATAGAAACTTTCAATAGAAAAAAATGTGAAAATTGTTAATTGTAAGTTGATTAGAACTCGAAAAAGAGATCATCTAAAATTCGGTTATTATTCCACGCCTAGTTATTAGGCTCCAAAAATGACTCAAATTTGTAAAAAAGTAATTTCATATCTCTAGTCATATAATCTGAGTGAAAAGTTTAAATTATTTTGTAGAAATCTAATGATAAATAATTCGTAAATTAATCAGGAATTTTTACAAAGGTTGAGTATCTCGAAGGAAAACTTGATATAATGCACAATATGATGAACTCATATGAAGAACAGATAAGGTGTATTGACGAGGAGAAGACTAGACTTGAAAATCGTATTGACACCAACGAGGTGGAATGGGAAGAGCAGGAAATGGAAAGGCTGCCAGATCTAACCAAAGTATGTAACCTCTAGTAATCCGTTTTTTTCGTTGATATAGCCCCAACTTTGACACTAGGATTATTTTTCACGTAACGCATGAAATTAAAAAATGCTTTAGATATGTCAAGATAATACCTCAACCAAGATAAACCTAACTACAATGTTAACAATTTTTAACATAATTCTGGTTTTTAGGTCCTTAGAAATATTAATTTTTTCAATTTTGACAATCTCGAAAAACTAAAAATCTTCTTCTCTAGTTCAACGATGAGCCCGTGAAGCTCCAAGGGGAAGACAAATTCCTAAACGAAAATTTTCTCAAAGCAATGGAAACCATCAAGAAGCTCTCCTCCGATTTACTCAGAGCGAACGATGAGCTTATTTCTCTAAAGAACAGCTACGCTGACATAGTCATAGAGATGCGAAATAGTTCCTCTGGTGAGACGTTGACCGAGTTGGCGGTCCTACGTCGACTGCTAACTGAGGCAAATGAGAGGAGTCAACTGAAAGAACATTTGATTGGGAATTTTCAGGGAAAAGTTCGTAGTCCCAATGAGTCGAGTTATCCATTCGAAAGGGTAGCTGTAAGGAGTCTTGGTGATATGAATCATGTCGAAGATGGCGAGAACAGCTTGAGTCAACGTAAAAATGAACTCGAAGAGTCCTCTTCTAGAGCTAGGGATTCTAAAAATATGTTAGTTAAACTTTTCTGCACTTTTATTTTAATTTCTTTAGTTTTTCAAGGAAATATGACTATTTAGATAAAGCAAATTTAGATAAACTGAATTTCATCATTTAACCAGACATATGAGTTTCATCCTTATTTGGACTATTCAGTATGCCGTAGGGAGGAATCGAACTCGCGACAAGTAGATTGGCAAGCCAACGCACTTAAAATGATGATCTATATTTTTTTAATCTAAATAGTCTTATATCATTGAAAAAACTGACAAAAACCTGATATACTACTTATTAGTAGGTAAAATTCCTACTTGAAAATTAATTTCTTTACATTTAAGAATGTGTATAAACAGCAAAATGTGAACCTTTTTGGCATTACTTTATAGGCTAAAGATACAAGAACTCTCTGCTGAGTTAGCGAATAAAGATGAGCAAATCGACCGTTTCAAGACCTTGATAACAGACCTCGAAAAGGATCGAGCGAGACTCCAGGATACAGTCAATAAATCTCCGAGTGTAAAGAGACTCATGGAGGTCAATGAACTCAAGACTAGCCTCAGGGAAAAGACTCGCCAATGTGAATCTCTAACAAGGGCCCTGCATGAGTTGCACAAGAAGATGATGGAAATTGATAAAAGCGACAAATTGAAAGAGGAGCGAATCCTGAAGAACTGCATGTCACGGTCCAAGGATGAAGAAATAAAAAGAAACCAAGGTTAATCGAATTTTTAAAATCTTAAACAGGTGTAGACTGCATTTTTTATCAAAATCAAGTGGAGGGGTAGACATTATTATTACAACCTATAGGACAGTCCAGTTGAAATTATTATGAATAAGTGGAGTTTTAATTTTCATATCAAATACAAGTGTAGATGTTGTTTATTTATCATAAACTATAGGACATACCAATAAATATTATCATAACAAAGTGAAAAACTCTAAATAATCATCATTAAAAAAGCCTAAAACATTCATGAAATCTTCACGCTATCTCTTGAATGACTCGTGAAACCAAATAGGTGCAATCATATTTGAACAGGGTGAAACCATTGCTCTTCGGGAAAACGCAATAAGAATAGTTGGAAGATAAATAAAAAATTTAAAACTATAATTTGGTCTGTCTTTTCTCTTCAATTATATTTTTAAGGTAATCAGGAAAGTTATTCATTGACAAATTAGAAAGAAACAGCTTAATCATTGGTAAACTAAATAAACATTCCTCTTTTTATAAAAAAGCATTTTTTAATGATGATTATTTAGAGTTTTTCACTTTGTTATGATAATATTTATTGGTATGTCCTATAGT
>JJOG01007259.1:0-10919 GCA_000715275.1 Gyrodactylus salaris
AATTGAAATCTGACAATATGAGCATACGATGTTCCAATTAATTTTCTAATTTATTATAGCTTAAATGATCAACATACAAAGTTTCTTCTGTATGAATCTTAGTAAAAGATTTTCTAGGGAGTGATTATACATTTCAGTGATATTACTTGACCAATTGATTACTTCAAGTTATTGAGAAAAAATAATAATTTACTAAAAGTAATCATGAAATCTCCTTAGAAATAATTTTTTTTAATTTCTTACATAACTTCAGCTTTGAAAGAGCTATAACCTTATAAGTAAGAGCATAATATTCGTACCGTAATGCCTTTTCGGTGGTTTTTGAATATACTTTTTGTAGTTTACTTTAAATAAATTCAATCAAGGTAATAAATACTCTGTTCGAACACAACTAAAATACTTGTCATGTTAAATGATGAATTACATGTCTAATGATCTTTTGCTGAAAATATTTGGAGAAAATTAAATAATTTCGCATTATGAAAACTAAAAATTCTGAAATAACCCTTTGACTGATAAGCCTAAACTTGGACTGAAAAGGTATAGTTGTGGTATCTTAGGGTTACTTTTTCTCCAAGTTCCATGCACTCATTTCTATCAGAATATGATTGATACGGATTTTCAAACAATATATTTCTTTATTTAACCTCAGGGTAAATAGGTTGTTCAATAGGGATGTACTTTGCACATCGTTGACGATGAAAATGAGAGACTCTAAATCGACGGAATAATAATGCACCTAAAACCACCCTTAGTTTAACCAATATGTAAATGAAAACCTGTTATTCTATTTATGGGTTGGATTAACCAATAAAAACGATTAGGCGTGATTAATTCATGGTCAATTTAATGTATTTTTATGTGACCATTGCCCGATTTCATTTTTCTCAAAATTGAGAATGAGTCAAATCAATTTCAAATGTCAACGATTTTTAATTTTAGTTTTCATTTATTAGAATTTCCAATCGTCTCCTGAGATCTTTCAAGTAATTAAGTTTCAAATACTCTTAAATCACAAAAGAACGAATAAAGAGATATCATGTATATATTAAGGTAAACAGAAAAACCAAAGAAATCAAAATTACATAAAATGTGATTTCTATTAAAATGTAATCAAACCCACAAAAAATCTACAAGTTATATAACTTTTTTATCGAGATATAATTTACCATTTGAAAGCATCCACTTAAGTGTAAGTTTTTTGTGATAACATACAACATTTACAGAAACCTTAAAGTATAAACTGGATTATTTCACTTACTTTTCCTCTGCTAAGAATTTTTTCCATGCTGAAAAAATGTCATTCTCGATTTTTATCGCGATATAATTTTAAATTTCTGAGCGAAAATTGAATGTACTGGTTCATATCATAACTCCGAAAGCAACTCAATATGAAGTTTTTGAGTATTCTATTCACATCAGCCGCTATGTACAAGTTATGTCACAATTTTTTAAACCCAATATGGGGTTTGAAAATTATTCACCTCACGTTAAAATGTAAAGATAGTAACTTTCTTATGACAACTCTTTAAACTTTAAAATGAAATGCAATTTATGAAATAAAATTAAAAAATTTAGAAGATTTGCAGATGTACTATTCTTAATTAGTGTATTTTATCAAAATAAATAACTCGTTATTGAAGTTTTCTTTTCTTACGCGGTATAATTTCTTATTGGCCTTGATTGTAATTATAAATTAATTTAACTAACTCAATAATAAACTCCATTTGAGATATAGTTTGCTTGAATGACCTGACAAGTTATCTAATAAGTAGTATGATACTTCATTATCTTATCTCTTTAGAAAGATTCAATTTTTCAATATCAATTACATTTCATTTTTATAGCTTGAAATATATGAGAAATAAAAAATTACATCTTCAGAAATCTCTTATTGCGGTATAAACGTGTCATTTTACTAAAATTGTAAATAGAATAGTTGTCTTTACGTAATCAAATCTCGTCTTTTTTTTAATTAGAAAAAAGTATTTTACAGATGTTTTTTTCCATCAAATCTTGAAATAATTTTATTCACTCTGATTCTTACACTATTTGCCAAGAACTATTATATTTATCAAGTTCATAATAGCATTTTTTACTTCATGAATTCATCACTGCAGAAATAATAATTATTTTCTGACAGAAGCCTGATATAATCAAATTAATGTTAATTCTTTTAAACTTCTACTCGAAGCCTACTTTAAAAATGATAAAAAGTCTTATGATCTATCAAGGTATTTGATAACTTAAATTAAAAGGTTTGTTAAATCTTCATGCTAATAATATTGATAAGAGAGGCTGAATTGTTTACCATTTTGTTTTTAGGAGGTCAGGTTCAACAGTTAACAAGCTTTATTTTCGCCGTTTCTCTTCAGACTTTTACAACGGCTTAGTATATAATGGGAAAATCAATAATATTGAAC
This sequence comes from Gyrodactylus salaris, assembly GCA_000715275.1. Taxonomy (NCBI): domain Eukaryota; kingdom Metazoa; phylum Platyhelminthes; class Monogenea; order Gyrodactylidea; family Gyrodactylidae; genus Gyrodactylus; species Gyrodactylus salaris. The sequence continues at coordinate 2,424 of JJOG01007259.1, forward strand.
TTCACAAATATTCAACAACGAGATAGTTTGAATTTGCAAAATAAAATTTTCTTTGCTTGGACCTAGGAGGTTTAATTTGAGTAATTTCTAGTAAAACAAAAATTTCCGTCCACTTGTATTCGAACTAAATTATTTTCGACGAAGCAGGATTTCAAAGTATACAAAAGAAAAGTTTTTTTCAAGAAAAAAAGTTGTAACTTGTAATCCTCAACTAAAGATCAGCTATCTGTTAACTGAAATACACTTAGTAGCGGTTAAGGTATGGTTAGTACCCGAAAAATAACGGTAATAATATATTGTTAACCGATTACTATATGAACTAATAAGTAGTACTTAGTAATAATAAGTAGGGCGACCAAAAAAGGCATGATTAAGAGTCAAAAAAGGCACACAAAATTAAAAAACGTCAATAAAAGGCGTTTTAAAAATAATAATAAATATTTTTTAGGGGTATTTACAATGGTCTATTGTATTAATATGGAAAATATATTTTTTTCTTATATTATTTTGGTAAATAACCCTATTTTTTATTAATCTATATACTGGTTAATTATTATATTTTTTATTAAATCTCTGAATTAAAATTTCTATGATCGTCTATCAAATGCTTTAACTTCGAAAAACTTCTTTCCACATCAGCAGAAGTTGGTTGACATTGAATTAAAATACTATATTCTACGGGAGAAATATTCGGGCGTTCACATTTGATAATTTCCATCACCTTGTTTTTGACTACTCTCGATATTAAATATTTTTAAATTCCAACTAGATCAACGCCAATATTCAGGCGTTGTTTGATAAGACGTTTCGGGAGTAGTTCCATTCTTCAGTTGTCTTTGAAAAAGTCAAAAAAGTCAATAAAGCAAGATTCACATCCCAAGGTTCCATCTTCAATGATGTGCAAAGAAACTTCCCTATTGTACAACCTATTTTTCCCGAGGTTAAATATAGAAATGAATTCTATCAAAATCTATTCCAACAATAAAGATTGATTGTAATGGAGGGATGGTTGTCAAGCCTTGAAAATATTTGGTTGATAGGTGATGCATAACTACACTATCTTTATTTTTCTCACACAAAATGATTTATTTCATCTATCAGATAAAAATATTGTGAATCAGCAAAATAAGGCAAGAAAAAAAAAGAGACAAAAGTAGACATTTCTAACTTTTTCAGCCCTGACACTAGAGAGTTTTTCATGTTCTGAAATGAATTTCTCCCCAATCTGAATTGGTGAAAAAATATTTTGTGACAATTGGTCGCCCTAATGATAATATGTATACAATTGATGAATTCAGTGTATAAGCTTTGAATTTGCATTATAGAGAAAAAATGTAGAACTTGTTGATTCTACAGAGTTAAAATGTATCATCATGCTTATCAAAAATGATTAGAAATATTTTAACCACCAAAATAGTTGTACCTCTTGTGGATAGGGTTGAAATATTTAGAGGTTTAATTTAAAAAATGATTGTATTTGGTGTTTTCAATGATAGTCATGTACCTAGGATATTTTTGAAAATTCTCATTGAAAATTAATTTATTTTACAATTAGGGTTGCTGACCCCTACCCTAGTGGAACATTGTGACAATTCAATTTTTTTCTAAATATTTTTAATTTGTAACTTGAATATAAACAATTCCACTAACATATCTTTATTCAATTGAAAATTCATCATTTTCCTTGATTGAAATAATTTTGGAGGGATCTTACTCAAATAAATGAAGCAAATATCTACGAATTCATTTTCTCTACTCTCATACCTGAGACATAAAAGGATGTCACTAGTTTTAATTATGAATATTATATTCTTACTCAAGAGCAGTCTTCTCGTCTTCTAACAGATCTGCGCTCAATTTCATCAAACTTGAATAATTATTAAACTTATGAATTACCTTATTTTATTATATCTTAAGATGACATTAAACGTTGAGTGAATATACAGTTCTTCCAAATGATTACTAAAAATGAAACTCAATAAAGTGAAGAGCGTATTTTTTCTAATTTGATCACCAAACCAGATCAGTTGACTCACCTGGCTTCTATAATTTCAATATAGAAACAAATTTTTCTTACTAGGCAAGATTTCAAACTACTCTTATCAAACAAGTACTAATCTTACGGTTGTAATTATTCTCTATTTTGATGATTGTAATTAATATCCTTTAACTACATTTGTTTCTATTTTCTGCCTTAAGAAGCTGAAAAATAATTTAACTTGCAATTTCTTATGAAGATAAAATTGAAACTATGTTTATCAAATTTCAGTCTAAAACCTTTGTGACAGGTGAAGTTCTAAACCAAATGGCCTGCATCTTGAAAAAGGGTAGTCCCTTTGCATCGTAATCGTCCATTTTCTTGTACTATTAATTACACTGAGACCGGATTTGATAATGAAAATTTATCAAAATAGTCCCTACGTCGGGATATCAGGACAACGAATGAGAAAGAGGATTTAGTAACAATTTTTCAGCTAACGATATTCTCTTGACACATAAGTTTTTAACTTCATTTACGGAATATCTTAACAAAAGATTTTGTGATTATAATGGAAAAACAAAATCTTAAATAGAAGATTTCACACTTTTCGACTTGATCCGCATCTGATGGCCCTACAGCAAAATAAATAAATTTTTGAAAAAAACTGCAATTGCTATATTACGCAAAATGAACGGCGCACAAAATGATAGATACAAAAATTCTTCAGGTCACTTCCTACCCCCTCATTTGTCCGTTTGAAAGATTAGCTTCATTCTGACAGTCATATTAATTTCGAACTTACTCGAATCCAACCATCGAATTCTTCACAACAGGCATTCTTCAAACAGTAAAGTTAGTTAAATTCTAATTTTCTTAACCTATTTCAAATTTATCTGAAACTGAAATTTAAATATTCTGCTCCTAGAAGCCTTTCAGAACAATGAGAACGAAATTTAGTTATAAAAACAAATTAAGAACTGACGATTTTTCCAGAAGGGAAGTTGGGTCGTTAGAGTTATCAAGAGGGCTAACAGAAAAATACGTTAAAAAATTCTTCTCTGAAAAAAGGCAAAAATAGGCAATTTTCTCAAATGAAAAGGCAATAAAATAGACAACTTTAGGAAATCAAGTGTATTTCATTCTGATTAAGAAATATGAACATTTTCAAGTTCTCTGGTGGGAAGGGCTTGTCATCTCCTAGATAGTCTCTCTTACGAAAAAAACATGCCGACGTTGGTTGACAAACATACAGCAAGGAAACCTTATTATTCTCTTTATGTATTATTCGATTTCATTCTTACACGTATTTACAAAAATAATTCCTACACAGAGAAAATTCATCACTTCAATTCGTTATCTCTTATTTCAATGAAAAGAGGCCTGGTGACATCGTTAGGTAAACGAATTTAAAAAATCTTGTCCGAATCATCATGGGAAGAAGAGAAAGAAAAACTCATATCCACGGTATTTTGTGGCAAAAACCCTACAAAGAATCAGTCATGATGAAACAATAGAAGCTGAACCAGCTCAACCTACAATCATCCTGTGCCTTCCCTCTAGAGGGAACGATAACTCTTTTACTTTCAGAAAGAAAATCCCTAAAAGATTTGTGGAAACCTTTCTAAATAAATGCCTGAGAATTGTGTTCAAAACACAGAAGTTATTCAGCCCTAACCAGAAGGACCCCCTCCCTAGCCTCAAATCCGGTGGTATGCAAACTCAAATGCGGATGTAATCTGAATACATTGGACAACGAGGCGTTTAGAAGAGAGAATCAACTAACACTTATATATCGGTAAAACAGCGATACGCAGCCACTTGGAGAATTGCGCCAAGATTTTTTCCACCAAAAACTCCAGAAGGCAGAAGCTTTCTTGATAAAAAAGGAAAATCGATGTCTATATGTGCGAAATAAGTTCGTACGCACCCTTGATCTGCCCTGGTCCAAAAGCTAACCGGTACAGTCTGTGGCAACAAACAACAACCAACCAGGCCCTATCAACGAGTGCAGAAGAAAGAGAAAAAGAGTTAGTGATAACCGATAATCAATGCAGCTATTAAATTCATCCTTAAATAGGTCTCACTTTCCATCGGCTTGAGAATTATAAATTCGAAAAAGAAATTTTAATTACAAAGAGATTTCTGAGAATAATTTTTACGTTTTTCTCACTTGATCCATTCTTGAATATTTTAATTATGAAACTATTGTGCGCATTTTGGAAAACTACATCTAAACAGCAATCATTAATCATTAAATTTGAATGTATTTTCCATTTCTATTTAATCGATCACAATTTAAAAATTTTGCCCTCTCACATAAAATAAAATCTCAAAACCATGGACGTTCTCTGGCCTATTTTCAAAACTCCATACTTATAGATGTGTACTTATTTAGACCGATTTTATCTGAATTTTCTGTATTATCGCGCTATATTATAGAATTTTGACTATATTTTGTTAAGGGATTAAGTGGCAATTCTTACTTTTATATTTCCTATATTTTCGTCGAATTCCGGCATTTAAAAGAAGTGCAAATGGGTAAATTTATCCCCTAAAATATTTTTTGTAATTTGTTAGCACTTTCAGAGCTACCATCATTAAATTAGTATTTTTATATATCAATTTAATCCTGAGATCAGTTTTTCTGTTTGGAATTTTCTATCTAGTCCTACTTAAGGCGTTAGCTTAGACAAAAGCAAATTACAATTATTTTTTTAAGACCTGTATTTATTTTTTATGGATCTATTACTTCTCTCCCCGTAGTCACTTATTCCTGCCTTTTTCCCCTATTACCACACCATCCCTTTTCAGATCTTTTTGAATCCATTTTTCCCTTTCCATTCTTCCCTTTCCATTCTTCCCTTTCTCCCCTTTTTTTATATTTTCTATTCGCCATTTTGTCCCTTTCCTCCCATTTCAAATAAACTGGCCAGATATAAAAAGTAATTTAATTAATAGATTCTTCAATTCATAATTTCTCATTCATCAAAACTTTTCAGGAATAACATTTTCGCAAGATAGAGAGAAGACATATTTTCGAAACTACAATTGGTAAGATTACCTATATATTGTTAAGATTTGCAAATATAAATTACTTCTTACTTGTTTTCGCTAAATTCAAATATAATAATTTTATTTAAAAAAAACAATATAAATGTATTAGGTCAGTTCATCTGAATCCAAAAATTTATAAAATAAGAATTAAAATCTATCATTAGAACAAGTTTAAAAAAGAATCTGAGTTTGAGACAGGTAATCGCAGACCAAATCTCACAAATTACATCAAAAACACAGAAATTATCTTTATTTCATAGAAACCTGCACGACTAACTATCTTGAAACTAGGTTAAAGACCTGAGGAAATGGTTCGACTCTGCACAAATTGAAGAAATGTGATCTTAAGCGATGAAAAATGAGTCTTTCTTGATGTTCCTGATCCTCAATCTCATTACTGGTGGCATAGGAATAACGACCGATCTGCATTTAATACTGATATTGTGGCATTTTAAGTGAGGAAACCTATAAGCTATATATATATAAAGTAAAGTTAGTCACGAATATACTCCTAAACCGTCTGTCCAATTTTCTCAGTTTATCACAGATAATACATTACGATACTGTGCTCAACATTTGAAAATATCTTTAAAAAATTAAAAGGTATGATCACAGTATCAGATATCCCAAAAAAAACTGTCTAAAAATTAGCTGTAGGTTAGACAAACAGCCAAACAAAATCATTCTATCCTTATTAAGATGTCATTGTGTCTTGATCAATCATATATTTACATCTATTGTTTAGAGAAACCTGAATTCTTTTAGTAAATATTTTATTCTCTGCTATGAAAGCGTTGATTATTCTGAATTAGCTCAAAAGAACAAAAATCCTAAAAGAGACGGCTACTTATATCAGAATTAAAACAGACGAGGCTATAATGAGAAAATTAACCTTCAAGAATCCAGTTGTTACATGTATTATTAGGTCAGTTCATCTCAATCAGCAAATTATTTAAAATTTTCACAATTTCCTATTTTAGCCAAATCATTACACGAAGGATGAGGGTGATGAGGTATGAAAACAAAACTCTCAGGCCTCGGATTAGAATTTCATATTTATTGGACATGGGGAACAATCCACTACACCATCCCTCCTAACTGAAGTCGAATGTGCAATGCACATTGTGCATGAATTCTTTTAGTAACAATGAAGAGGTGAAAGAGGAAATCAGTCAGTATATTGCCTTTAGAGGACAGTTTCTCTTGTAAGAGAGGGATCAACTAAATGCCAAATCGTTGCATCTAATGACTTTTAATCTTAGTTTTTTAAACTTGTTCTAATGATAGATTTTACATAAAAACATTCTTTTTTATACATACATTCTGCACACACTATACTAAAAAAATGTATCAGTTTTATTCATACGCACGCACAAACAATTTTCATTTTCCCTTGACTGACAGCTTTCAATTTCATGAGAGACTCTTTTGCATTTTGAATTCGTTACCCTCATCCGAGAAATGGGGTATCTAATATCCCGGATGTTTTTGACTCAGAAATTACTCTAAGATTTAATTAGTTTGCAAGATAAAACATTCGATTGTTCAGAGTTTAGGAGAAACAATTCGGCTTAGAGAAAATATGTTTTATTTTAAGTGTTCAAAAAAGGTTAAAAGGCAGCTGTAATCCTCATGGCAAATTGGGGGATATTGTTAGGAATATTTTTCTATCTTTCTCAGATGAAGATTAATTCTCGGAAAATAAAATTTATTTTCAATAATTGTTGGGGTCTACTAAGTAGTAGATATGAGGTTAACCATATTATGAGATTTTTTAATTTTTTTAAGAGAGTGATTGAAACAACTTCACACAGCTTAGGATTCCTTCAGGATATTATATCCCCGAACTACCTACGCCAGGTATAGACGCGTTTCGTCCTTTTGGGACTCATCAGTATACCGCAGGCGCCGAGAATCGAACCAGGTTCAATCGACCGAATGTCAGAGTCGAATCCCCTAGACTATCTCGGGCGGTAGTCGGTTTTCGATCAGAAACGAAATAGCGTTCCATTGAGACAGTCACAGTATTAATAACCACATAGTTTATATTTTCAATAATTGTTGGGGTCTACTAAGTAGTAGATATGTGGTTAACCATATTATGGGATTTTTTAAAAAACAAATAAATTGCTGATTGAAGAAGTTACGATTTTTATAAGTTGTAGTGCCTATGGTGTGTCTCTAAGCGATTTTCGAATATATATACGACCTCTTATTGCAGCTTAAACTTCTTTTATCATGTCTTTAGCTTATACCTACGCTCTCTCGTTTAAATCCGAAATTTCAACGCGGATAATACTAAAATCACTGTATATTGTTTCATATGATACTGAATACGTTGAATAAATATTTAAATAATTATTTTACTAAATTCTTGGGTTTTCGAAATAGAAAACTTGCTCAGAACGTATTACTTATTTTGATCAAAAGGTACTAGAATAGGCAAAAAATGAATTATGAATTTATTTTATGTACTAACAGTGTGTACTACACCGTGTAGTCCTAATCATAACTTAAGATCTAATTAAATACCTATTTACATGATTGTCAAACTTTTCTAATGAGCAATAAATTTCAAATCGACTTTTTTGGGTAGCCCTACTATTATTAAAAAACAAGAAAATCAGCTAGAAGCAGATGACAGCTTCGGTTGAAGCTTTTCGTTTCTTAAAAAGAAGGTGAGGCATAACTAGTTTTTGAACGATTCTCATTGACTTTTTAAATAATTAAAAGAACCAATCAGATAAAAGTATCTCGAAAATTAATATTAGCCTCCCTAAATAAGAAACGGCTAATCATGAATTTGAGCTTCAACTGAATGGAACATGGTTATCTCACCTGTAAGAAAATGATGTGATACTCTAAAGAGAAATTTCTCAAATTTGAAAAAAATTTGTTTTTGATGGGAAATATCTGTTTAGAAAATACTAATGAGGATTAACTCTAGCAAGGATAAGGATTCGCTTAGTGAAACGATTGACGGACGGATGAATAAAATATATTATCTTGTGACTAGAGAGCCCCTATACTTTGGAATAAAACTAAGAATGCAAATATCTCGAGAACCATTTTTCCTCCCGAAAAGCACGATAGCAATTTGGATTCAGCTCGCGATGCTTAGCAAATGTGAATTTTTGTTTTTCCGATTTTCTTTTCTGTTCAAAAATGATAGGCTAATGAAATCAGGAAAGTATCCGTTGAGGAAAAATTCTCGAACCTGAGCATGCTCTCCGAAGATGAGCGTGTAACCGTTTGGGCTAGCATTCCATTTATTCGAACAATGTCTGTTAAAATATTCCCTCTCCCCGTATGTATTAATGATTCGTGGGTGAGTCACGAGGGCACTGCTGGTTGCGTGGACCGGTTTGACGAAAATTCTATAACAAAATTGTTTGTAAAAGGGAAGATTTGTTCACCGAGTTTCGTACATCTCGGGGAGCGGCCTTGTGTGGGACTCGAAC
>KL567415.1:4860-15625 GCA_000715275.1 Gyrodactylus salaris
TTTTAAACACGTAAAATGGAATTTCTCGAGTAGGTTAGATTTCTCACAAGTTGGAAGAAAATTTTGAAAAACCTTTATGATTATAATTGAGAAATGTCTAAGGAACAAGGTTCATATAAGTTTGGAAGCCATTTTGCCAGTTTGGCTCAAAAAACACAAAAGTTTGAATGGTGCGTTATTTTTTTTGACCAGTTTATTTCTGGTAAACCAAATCATACAGAGTCTAATTTTTTATTGTCAAATTAAAAAACTTAAACAACCAATGAGAAACGTTTAAATTTTATTTTATGAAAAACCCTCCATATAAGAAACGCAAACATGAAATTAGTTCAAATTACCGATCCTTTTGGGTGTTTTACATGTAAAAGCTCAGCAAACGAAAAACTGTGTATTTTTCATATGAATAGATCAATTTTTGTTTTAAGTCGCAATTAGTCATTGCATGGTAAAATGAGAATGTCATTTTCAAAATAGAATAATAATTTCATATCAAGTTAACTTTTAGAATTCATTATTTCTGAGTTGAGAATATATTGAAATAAAATCGTTTGTATGGAATGTGTGAAGTAATCCTTAAAAAATTGCCGAGCAATATTATTATAGCTACAAATTACATTACTCTTCAAAAACATAAAGCTCGTCAAAATTATCTCTTCAAATCTAAAAGAGAGGATGCATTTGTAGACATTTTTTGAAATTTCCCACTTTTACCAAAGAAGTTTTTATTTTTGCAGATGACCAATAAATTGAATTCTCCGAGAGATATTCAGAAGATTCAAGAAAATCATCAGCTCTTCAAAATTTGAAATTTAAAGGGATAAAAAACTTGAGGTTGATTACGTTTTCATGGTATCGGTCTCAAACTCATGCTGTTCCCCTATTCTTGACACAGCAATCCTAGATACTCTAACTGTTATTATCCCTCAAATGAATTCATAGCAAATGTTCCACCTTAGTGTGACATTACGGAAACTAAGAGAGTTAAGTCAAGAAGATTAGTGCTCTTGTTTTGTTTTATAATTATGAAATCGACCGTTTGCCTCTTCCTTTATTCTGACATGTATTAGCTGCACATTTTGCTTCATTGCTTTATTTCCACAGGACAATTAGTTTTCAGAATTTCATCCTCTTGTTATAATTCCCTACAGCTATCGTACGATCTGGTTCATTTGATGCAATCCTTATTTATTTTGGTTATTTTTCTTCTATAGCTAGATGTTTACAAACAATTGTCATGATTTTCGGATAGTTACGTGTATAGTTTACTACCTCAGCAAAACTTTGGAATGAATTCATGATTTTTATGTAAAGAAGATGCCAAAATCGTCAGTTAACCCAAGGTTTAAAGTTTTTATAAGAATAAAACATTTCGAAACTTTGTTCTCAATGGTCGTAAAATTGTGAATTCTCCATTGTTGTTAACAAAATTGATAGTTTGAAAGAAAAAAGGAAACCCTATGAAAGAAGCATATATGTGGTTGTCTTGGTCATGACTAATGATTAGGGCTATCCAATGGACTAAAATGGATTTTTTTCGGGACTATTTTCACAATTTCCATGGCTAAATTGTTAAAAAGTGATATTTTATTCCAATCGAATGATCTAAAACAATACTATCTCACCACTAGGTATCATGGTGTTGCTGTGTAATTATACAATCTCTCATAAATACCTTTCATTGGTTATCAAAATGGACTTTTTGGACTGTTTTCCAATCAAAAAATGGACTAAAATCATTTCTATCAAGGGACTATTTGGGTAGCCCTACTCATTATGTTTAGTTTATTTTTGTATTTAATAACTCAAGCCCTAGAAGGATTTAGTTTCAGACGGATGTGGTTGTACACGCGTAAAAACGAACGTAATTCCCAACGAACCATTTTGCATAGTTAAATTCGAATTTTTTATTATCTAGGCTGATTCCTCTATAATTCCATAGATCTGAAAAGTTATTTCAGTTAGTGGAGAGTAATCTGATATTCTGAATTTACATAATCGAAAATTTGCCACTGTGTGGGATCGATTGGGGTTATTCTTAATTACACACTCACGTATTATATGATATTTAATACCTACATGAGCATTTATCTCTGTAAATATTAAGTAGCTTGCTCAAATCGCTTTCTGAAGATTCTTCACATTATCGTTATGATAACCATGCATACATCTTTCATTTTCATTCCTCAGAGTATAAGAGATCTATGAAATTTATTCAAAGAATTCTGAAAAGGCAAAACATCACATTGGCTCAAAATAAAGAGCTTACTTACTGTACTTAGTGTTGGAGTTTGTACGGCCCTTATATGATCCTTAAATATCCTTGGTTTTGATATATTGTATAGAATCGGCTCTTATAAAATTTATCCGCGTTTCGTCCTTTTGGACTCATCATCGATGACTAGAGCAACCCAATGTATTAAATTTATTTTTTGTCTCAAGTCCAAACTTCACAGGCAGTACGAGAATGCTATTTATAATTTTGTGGGATGGATGGTTTCCAAGTTATAAATGTATTAATTTTATTATTTCAACATCAGCGTGACTAAATTTCAAAGAATGTATTAAATGATTTGATTGGTTCAGACATCGTCCAATTAGAAGAGAGTGTTAAATAGTTTTTTTCTGTAATCTCTCTCTATTTGTTTATAATTATCTTCCGTGAATTACCTCCAATAGTTTAGACATAGTCACTGAGTTCGAATCCCACTCAGAGATTCGTTGAACATGGTCCTAATAGATGGAGACATGTCTATTTTTACTAGTCTTGGAGCTAATATTTTATAATATTTTTTCCATAAATGCACAAATAATAATTGTATTTACTGTAATCAGTACTTTATCAATAATTTTACCTTCATGATGCTTACCTTTTAGCGGGTAATACCTAATAATAACTTAATTAGTGTAATTTTGAGAAAATAACCCAACTAGAATAACTACTAGGTAGTATAATAATGTGCATAATAACTGATGAGGATGGTGGGAGGGATGGTGTAGTGGATTGTTCCCCAAGTCCAATAAATATGATATCTCATATGGCGTGGGTTCGATTCCGGTCTCCTCATGTTAACCCGAAGAGAGTTAGACTCGGCTATGAAACTCAATTCTAAGAAAAAAAAAGATAGCGACCGCGAGTATTTATTTAAAAGCGAGAAAAAAAATTCTATGGATTGGATTTCTGTCCTTCAATATAATATTTTTTTCCCATGATTGAATAGGAAATATAATTTTGATTTTCCACTCTCCTTAGACGTTCTAGTAATTAAAAAAGACTTTTCACATTTTTCTCATATTTTCAAACTGTTTCTGATGCTCAGTCTACCTACAGGGATGTGAAGTTAATCTCAATGTGATTTTTAAACAAAATAATAAAACGTATGAAGGTTTCTTCAATCAACTACCCTCGTTAAGTCAACTTGTGTGAAATGTGATCTACATTTTTGGTAATTTTTTGACACCATTTTTTAGGCAATTGGTCACTTAAAAATAATTGCCGTTTTTTTGATTCCAAATTTTGAGTGATTTCCATGCTTGATTAATTTTCTTCATTTAACCCTCTCAGTATTTATGTATCCCACAGGATACAATTATTAATCTCTGATCTGAGCACTTTCTTCAAGTTTTGGCTCATCATAAAAAAGGTTATAATCAACTAATAATGTATACATTTTATCCCTTAGCTTTTATCATTGAAAAATTCATCAGAATACTTTTTTATAATTAATTCACAATAATTAAAACTTGCAAAAAGTTTAGGAATCAATCATACCTTAAAAAAATTGTGTATGTATTTGAGGTGTTTAATGTATTAAAACAGTATTAATATTTTTTAGAATTTATTAATTTTTATTTAGAATGTATTTATTTTAATACACACTATGTTTATCTTAAAAAGCTTACATTTCTCATGATTAATTATTTTAAAGAAGGATTGTTATATTTTATGGTGTCATCAAAAATATTGTTCATTTATTTCAACATGAGATTCTGATTGGAGGTAAAGAATTAAAAGGGTTGTTAGATAGAATAATTTTCTCATTATTAAAAATGTCTGATGCTACAAGGTACGCTTTAACCTTTTCGGATGAAATTGATTTGAAATTGAAAAATCGACCGTAAAGTGTAAACATTTAAAACAATATTAAAGGAAACGAATGCCAGGCTATTGACGAATATAGAAAAATTAAGAAACATTTTATCAAAGCCCACTCAATTAAAAATCTAGATCTACCATCTTTTATCTTGTAGTCGAGGATAATAATAATTTAATCGTTTTTAGCATATTTTAACATATTTTGAAGAAAATTTTACATATTTTAAAAAGAAAAAAATACCTACTTCTGGTAGCCCCAATAATCAGTGATAATTTTTGCTGATAGATTACGTTTTTCGAGCTTCTTATTCTAAATTGGATTGACCAAAAAATCTGAAATTCTACTCTAGCTAGCATTTCTAGACTCAAATTCAGTGCATAAGGGCTAATAGTTTTCATTCCAGCCAAAGCTTTGTTAAAAATAATATTTGATTTGCACAGATTAGGATTTTGGATACTCTGGAAAGAAAAATAATTGGATCGCTTTATTTTTTGATAATTTCTATCAAACCAGAAAAAATGTTTACCGTATGCATTATACAAGTTTGCTACATTTTTTTCTTTGAATTGTTTTTCCTAGCTGAGTCTCACTCTCTTCGGATCCAAATTGTTCGGTTAAAGCTCGCATTTTTAGTTGGTCGTTTCTTATTGGTTAAGCAGAAATAATTTAAACGATTTTCATTGGCTTGTTAAATTATAAAATTAAAACAACCTTAAATAAAACTTATTAATTTAAAATTATTATAAGAAAAGACTAGTTATGTTTGACATAAATATAAGAGAGGATTATTATCACCAAAAAAATGATAATTAAATCATGATTCTTCACGCAGAATACAAGCATTAAATTACCAGTGAATCATATTCATAACGAAGCTTCGACCGTTATCAAAAATGTGTAACCTTTGTCCACTGATTATCACTGTTTGGAGACTATAATCTAATAGATTATTAATCTATATGTAAATGGTAACATCTCATTTCTGAGAGCTGTTGGTATCTCAATATTATAATAACGTATATCGGTTATTGTAACTATGCTTGTTGACATTTGGTTTTTAATTTATTATTGCTTATTTATCAAATTGAATCCTATTGACAACTTGACGGTTGAGCCAACCATTAATTAATAAGGCTTATTTGATTATTATTGTGATAAGAAAAACGATATTGTGTCACTTGAAAAGAGATCTTGTGCTATCACGACTGTTACACAAACAATTAACTAAGCGTTGTGTATTTTGCAGGCATCATTTCCGGTATCAGAGGATTAGGTCGACTCTGTTTATGTCAAATATTAAGACATGATTAACGTTTTCTTTCGCCCCTTCTCTTAACGTATTACTAACATCTTTTGTTCCTGAATTTAAGATACAATATACTTTCAAAAAGAAGCCAAATAATTTTCATAGAACGTACCTTGCTCACTAAACCTTTCTTGATGAATATTTATTAGGGCACTGCTTTTTAAAATAAAATCACGAGGAATCGCTTTAGATTGCTCAATTATATCACGAAGAACTAATTCTGAGGCTATTTCTATCTTTCGTGCTCTTTAAATCAATCTACAATGGTCAAAAGTCTGATGTGTTAAAAATCCATATAAAAATAAATTCAAATGGTCGCCATAGATTTTCTCGCTTTTTGAAGACTACTGAATGGAAATATCGATATATTCTGTTCAAGCAAATTATTCCGATCCTAAAGATAATCAGATTGTTTGAAAATCATTCTCCGTTTAGATTTCAAAAGCCTGGCTAATTTTTAACTAGATATCGCGCATCAGTCACAGCTTCCTAACAAGAGGCTTTGTAATTGAGAACGTTTCTTTTAAAGGATAGCATTTTTCATGTAGTTCCCAAATATTACTCCTATCTCTCACAAAATCTTAATATAGTCGAGAAAATCCCGGTTTAAGTTTTTGCGCAAGTTCAGATTAATTTGAATTCGATTTTCATACACATATTATTTCGGCCTGTTTCCAACACCTAGAATAAATATTTAGTACACAGTTCCTCGTGAAATCATGTCTAGATTACGATTGTGCGCGATCTAAATTTTTTTTGCATTTCAAATCCAAACACAGTTTAATCTCAATCGGAGTTGAACGTTTTTATTGCAGTGATTTATGCAAATTTTCTTTATTGTAGAAAATCAAATAATCTGAAAATCAGAAAAATCTTTTTTTGCAAATTTTCCATCTTTTGGTAGAAAATAATCCTTTGCAATCTCAATCTAGATTCGTGTTATGAAAAAAATATTTTAATGGAAAAATTTATAGCTCGATACCAAAATCATATTTTTAGAAGTATGTTTGGACAGAGTTGATGCTCTAATAAAAGGATTTTGAAGCAATGCAAGAACCTCTTAATGATTAAGAAACCAATGTAGGGTCAGCGAAAACTGTTGACCCTTCCCCGGATAAGTTTGTGTTTAAAATCCAGTTAATTATCATTCATCTCGTCAGAAAAACTAAAAAAATATATTCTTATCTATCTAGTCCAAGTCTCATAAAGGTACTCTTCGAAAAATAAGGAGATGGGAGTGTTACAGTGAAAAATGAAGAGTTGAAAAAGTAATTTTATTGCATTTATTTTATGAATTAAAAAATAATAATTTATATGAATAATAGATGCAATTTTACCTAGAAATGGGTAAACGAAGTCTCTGCACTCGTTGTCCTTTCCATTCATCCGAATAAATGCATCTGCCCGAGAGAGTTGAATCTAGCCCCATGATTATTTACAAACGTTATACTTAGAGTTTACTTGGGTGTCTATTGATATGAAAACAAAAATGAAATTAAGCATCATTTTAACTGAATTGTTTTTTTCTGATCACTCTTGAATGAATTATTGTTGTCGTTATTACTCAGATAGCGTTGAGTATAAGTGCGATTTGCCAAGATTTTGTTATTATCTTTCCAGAGCCGCTTACGCGAGAATGTGGCTAGGAAGACTCTCTGAAATCGCTTCGATAAGAGATTGTACAATATTGGATTGGCAACTGATATTGAGTATAAACATAGACCACTGATATGATAGAGCAAAAGATAGCTTGACTTTTTCGAATGGAATGATCCGTATACATTTACAAATCGACACAAATGAAAGGGAGCGTAACAGCAGAAGAATGATATAACAACCCAGACTGAAAAAGCAATTAAGAATACATTAGTTTCCAATTATAGAAAAATGTCTTGGCAAAAGTTTGCTTATTTTTTATAAGCATTTTTAGAACTTTGAAGTAATTTTGAATAATTTGAAAAGAAAGCAAAACCCTTTTATTCTTAAAATCAAAAATATCAAGGCCATTAGAGTGGTAGACAAGAAATAGTCAATTCACACACATATACTCTTTAAAGCTTCAGATTGGCTACTTATATGGTCGATTTTTGGGAGGACCATAACAGTTAGAACAAAAATAATCTCGGTTCATCTACTTGCGACTGCCAAGAAAGTTCTGTGAAAAATTCAGAATGATTCGATTATTTCTTTAAGAGTTATCAAATGACATGTGAAGGAATTTTTTATATACAGGTCAAGTCGCCTGTGATTATGACGATTTTAATTACGAATAGTCGTGGTTTTCGATTACAGATTCTAATTTCAACCTATCTGATTATGTCATAAAATTATTCATTCCTTTATTTGATCTCTGTGAAATATTGGACTATCCTCTTTATATAAAATAAATAATTAGCATAGTCCAAAATAGGAGACACAAAACTGGCTTACCGTGTACTACACGTCTTATTTTAACTCAATTTTATTGGTTATAGCTCAGGAACGTTGTTATAGGCTGCCAATTATGCATTAAAAGCCAAATATGAATTGTGTGCCCTCCCCTCTGTATAACCCAATACAGCCTAAGACACGACGTTTAATATGAGAATAAATTTGATCAGGAGATGTCGTATTTTTTGATGTTAAATCACATTACTTGATTAAATTTGAGCACACAGTAAAATATCTAAAAAAATAGAACTCACTTGGAACCCGAATAGTCCTCTTCAAGTTGAGAGCATGGATTTTCTGCTGGTTCAACTTGCCCCTACTATTCTGATCGGTCTCATTAATGGGCTCAGTCTGTCTGTCAGCCTGTCCCGGTGTCTTACTCATCTTGACTGAATACGATATTGAACTCTGGTTGGTTTTCTTCTGTAACTAAAGTGATAAATTTCTGTACTTGAAATAAACACTTTAAATCTACTTTCTTGTTTAGTGTTTTTTTCACTCTATTTTTTTGAAAATATTTTACGACTGTCATAAAGTAACAACTCGTTTCATCTATACCTTATTAACATTGCCTTCGCAGATCATACCTCACGGTGATAACTATCTCTCTCTCCTCGTTAGGAATCCTACAAGTTGTGAGCCAGTCTCTCTTCAATGAACACGAGTTTTTTTCTCTATACACTAAAAACACTCATTTATTAACACAAATTTTTTAGTATTTCGAATGAGATATTTATACTCTCCAAGAAGTTTTCTCATAAATTTTTAATGGGTTACTCTCCAGAGGATTATATATATCACTTGAAATTAGAATAGAATTCACATTAAAATCGATTCTTTAATTACAAATAAAAATATGAAATATATATTTGATTAAGAGATCCTGTTATTCATTATGTGAAGACTAAGAAAACGAAATTTTTCGGATCAATCTGTTGAGAATTTTAATTTTTTCATTCCTCTCTAAATAATATTCATTTGGAAGATTCTTGATTACTACAAAATGTGAATAAAATAATTTTTCCAGATTAAATATTTTCACTCGCTCAATAGCTTATCAAATGATTTTTTTTCAGAGAAAAACTAATTCCCCTCACTTAAAATTGCCTAGGAGAAAAAGATAATAATTAGAGGTTGGTTATACAATAATAAATTTTACCTAAGGTTATTTTGATGATTAATGTGACCAATCAAGGTTACAGAATTTTTAAGGTGTTGATTAATGTTATTTCGAGAGAATTTGAAACATAACCATCTTTAACTCAATTTCTAGACTCTTTTATGGTAGCCCTAAATATATATATCAGAATTACATTGAACTCGGAAAACGTTCTAGGCTCAAAAGACAATCTCAAACCTCTACACTCCTCAAACCTAGTTTACAGATTCCTATGCGAATGCCAATCGTCCTACATTGGGCAAACATCGAGAAGATTGAGCGAAGAATTGAAGAACATCTTTTCAAACTTGATCTTTGATACAAACTTGTCAACCAGTACCAGCTGCAAAGACAAAGTCTCCTCCGAAAATGTTTCAATCCTTGAAAACAACAGAGGCGTTTTACATCAACAAGTACAAACCCAATCTGTGCACTCAAAAGCCAAGAGTAGAACAATTATCACTACCTTCGGTTAGAGGTAATGGAATTTTCACACAACCTGTAATTAAAGAAAATACAGTGACAACACAAAAGTGCAAAAAGCAGAGGCGCTAAAATTGGCAACAAGGGGAAGACCGGTAAAATCACTTATTACCTGCTTACCCAATAAAAATTATCCTGCAGCCTGACAGCAATTTACAAAGAGAAAAGCCAATCAAAAATCAATTGTACACTTTTTAAAACCTATATAAGGCATGTAACAACTTGTAAAGTATGCCCGAAATAAAGTACATATTGATGTAAAAGGGCTTGCTCTTCTTAATGACAGATATTATCATCACTCAAAATTCTAGTCCATTCACAGAAGTACAAAATAACGTACAAGAACAATCAGAATTATAGTTTTGAGTAAAAATATTAGTTCTTTAAGGCCATAAATTAAAATCAATCAACATTCAGAATGAAACATATTGAATAATAATATTTTTGAAAATTGACTAATTTTTTGATAGGTGTTCAAAATAGGTACAACTTTTATTATTCGGTTATATATAGCTATAAATATTCAAAATTTTCGGACATAGATACATCGAGTGATTGATCAACAATTTCAGGGGGTGGGCAATTTTCTGAAATTACAAATTAATTTAAACGCTGGAGTTTATGTTTATCAAACTTTCAAGATTTCTTTTCGCATTGAAATCCTGATTAATTTCAGTAATGATAAGTTTTCCGACTTCAAATATCACTTCAGATCTTGAATTGCAATCTGAGCTTAATCATGCAAAACATCCTCAAGAAGTAAAACATTTCGACCGTAATTACATCAAGTTATCAAGGAAATTAAGAATCAACTTACAGTTTCTAAGTGAGAGCTTTTTAACGTTAGTGCACAAAAATCTCGCGCGGAGCTTTTTAACGATAGTGCACTAGTTCAAAAAGGGATTGACTTAAGAAAACAAACTAAGAATAACAAATAGGGTGACAAATGGTACAGCGCAAATAAAGTGAGAAATCGATAAAATGATACCTTCCTTTCTACTCTCTATTTCCATTACAGTGATAATTGCTTTTAAAGTCTCTCTTTCACACTCATTCATTGTGATTTTGAATAAATTATGCAATGGTCCTTTCCCTGCAAAATGATTCGCTCTTAAAAGTTCACTCATTTCAGGAAGACCAAAGTCTGACATAGACGCTGATCTAAAGGAGATGATGAAAAAATCCAAGATTAACAACTCGAGAGAACAACACGAGTTGACTGAGAAGAATCTCAAAAGTTGAAACGGTACATTTCATGTGAATCTCTCTTAAAAAGATCATCAAAAAATGTAA
>KL567416.1:4139-19225 GCA_000715275.1 Gyrodactylus salaris
GAGATGAATTGACCTAACATATATTATACTATATGGGTGAGTTAGACAACTTTATTTTATCAGTGTGGCTTATTTCTTCATGATCTAAGCTAAATAATTATTATTTTAGGTGCTAAAAATTATTGTACCTAAAAAATAAAAGATAAGTTTTAAGATTTCTTATTGTACTACATACTATGTAATACATAGCAGTTTTAAAAAATGAAAGAACAGTTACAGGTCAGTACAGGTCTAGCTTAACCTATGTAGGCAAAAAATCCTGTTTTATACTATTTCAGGGCAAAAATAACCAATAAAAATCGAGGAAACGATTAACACGTGGACTCGGTAATGTTTCAAAGGCGTATATTCGGTGTACAGTTGTGTATACTTTTAATAAAACTGTAATCTATGAAAAGGATAACATGAAAAATAAATTACATAACCATTTTAATTACATTAAATCTGAATGAATCATAAAAGGTTAATAAAAGGAATGACCTTCCTTGATTTCATTCCTACAAATTCTAAACTAACATACATGTCTACGCAGTGTAGTCTGTATGTGCATCGGGTGTGTATGTGTGTATTTTTCTCACAACTCTACACTGTAATTATCAAAACAGGTGTTCCGGTGTATGAACGATGTAGTCATTAAAGTACAAATGTCTAAGCGATAAGAAGAGCAATCATAAAAGGACTAATGTTTGAGAGATGGTAATTTAAAATGTAATGTTTGGGAGGGATGGTGTAGTGGATTGTTCCCCAAGTCCTATAAATATGATATCTCATATGGCGTGGGTTCGATTCCGGTCTCCTACCTCCTTGAAACAAATTTACTATGTAAAAAGTTTCTAAAACATTCCTCCCCCATTATAACCCCTCATGTGAACCCGAAGAGAGTTAGACTCGGCTATGGAACTCAAATTCAAAGAAGGAAAATAACAATCTAGAGACGACAAATGTTTGTGTTAAACTATGAGAAAATTGGTTAAATCAAGGATTAGTAAAGTTGGGGGAATATTTTTCATGATAAAAAGAATAAAGTAATGCTGGTTCTTACACGAAAAACTCGGTGGAATAGATTTCTCTAAAAGAATATGGAAATATTATAATACAAAAATAATTCATTCTCATTGGTCGATAGATATAGGCCAATGGAATTAGACTATATTATTGAATTCATTCTGTATATGCTTATTTCAGGTGGTGTATTCATTCGTCTATCTTTTGTACATAGAGTAGGATGCAATTTATTCCGTTATTAGTTGGATACTCAGACCCAAAAGACCTTGTTAATACCTCGCCACTAGATTCTCTATGCTATCATTGAAGCTTATGAGTTATAATGATAGACTAATGTTTACAATACAAGTTAATCAAGAGCTTCAAAATCTCTCTTCTCTGCGAGTACCCTGAGCGTGGTGAATAGCAAATAAAATACAATGCAAGATCTCTCTTAAATCTAGTCAAGTCCTGTGTGTCTTAAACAGTGAAGAGAGACACTAACAGATAGGGACTTTCTCTGCGAAGGGACGTTTCCAAGGGATGGCAGGTTGGTGTCGATGGTCCCACAGCCATCCCCGGCAGAAGGAAACTCTTTTCCTTCGTAGGAGAGGTTGTCCAGAGCATTGCTCTTCCCTTCCTCAGGATTCACGCGCTCCAATGTGCCCTATGAAAGGAGGGGTTTAATTACTATTTGCAAATAGATTTGCAAGATATATTTTCGATTCTTTTTTAATGTGATCTAATACTCTCGCCTGACGGGATCAGCTGAAGCTATGTTATTCGTCAAGAATCGTTGAAATGACAAAAATCATCATATTTCAAAGTAATATTTTCTAGATGATTCTAGAATTAGATTAGAGGGCTAGAAATTTTGAAATCAAAGCCCAATGATTCGGGGCAAATGATAGCCACTCACATTAGCATGCTCGTTGTTAACGTTGGGGAAGTTGATCGTGAAGGAGGTATTGAGAGCGGCCTTTACGTCTGGATTATCACTCTCGAGGTCCCTGGAGGTGTTGATCGGATCAAAGGTTGATAGGCGGTTATTGGCTGTGAGAGTGCTGCTTTGCGCTGGTTGGGAAGACAAATCAGCGTTCTCAGCAGGCCGTATGCTGTGTATTCCAACGATTATACTATAATCGATCAGGTTGTTATCCTCGAGAAACTGAAGAAGAAATGTGAATTTGGTTATTTCTGTTGAGACATTTCTCATTGTCGAAGAAGTTAGCAAGCATATTTTTACTGATAATACAGTTTTCATTCTGAAAACATTTCTGTGATCAGTTTTTTCCAAACTATTCCCTTTACAATTTCCACGAGTATATTTTAGCATATTTACAATGATAAATTCTGTCTCATGAGAATATTTAAGCATAATATCGTGGGAGGATGATTAAAAATTATCTAATGTGGAAGAGCACTTGAAATTTGAAAAAACGACCTAATATTTTGAAGAAAAAAAGAATGAAATAATCCATAGGAATACTAAAAGAATTTTCACACAGAGCTGTTTCTATCCGCATTAACTCAACAAGTTCAGAAATGTTCATACTCAATTTGGACTCATGGATACTGTACAGTGTACATTTTAAAACTCAATGATAAAATTAAGATTAGAGGGCTGATGCTATAAGTATCTTAGAATAAGAACAATCTGGTCACTTCATTGTTTCACTTGCAATGTCGACGACAAAAATATCAAGAAATATGCAATCCTCAATAATAATTGTGACATTAAAAATAATATTTTAGTTGCCCTAGTGATAACCTTTTTGGTTCTAGATCATCTATTCAACGTGCTTTAGAGCTGTCAAAAATAATTATTTTCTATTTAGACAAAATGTTTGAAAATCGGTCTAAAAAATTGAACAGAGCCTTCTTCACAGTCTCAAGCAGAGAATGTAAATTTGACATTTTATTCTGCCCAAGTACTCTCCAATAATAACCAGAATCCAGATCCCTCAAGTCTTGTCATGGTGGAAAATCTGATTTGTTTAAAATCCATAAACGATTTTCTTGCTTTTTGAAGGTTCATATAATGTTCAAGCAAATTATTTCGCTCCTTAAGATAATCAGATTGTTTGAAAAATATTCTCCGTTTAGATTTCGAAATTCTGGCTAGTTTCTAACTAGATGTCGCGTATCAGTCACATCTTACTAACAAGGGACTTTTAATTGAGAACGTCTCTTCTAGAAGATAGCATTTTTCATCAAGTTTCCAAATATTACTCCCATCTCTCACAGAATCTTTGGATAGTCGAGAAAATCAGAATAAGCCCTAGAAATATATGGTTACTAAGCGGAAGCTTATATTCGCTCATAGTAACACCGATCCTTGGATGCAAAAAGGAAATCTAAGCCTCTTTCTGGACAAAAGAAGATATTTTTGATTTATTATATACCTTGACATAACTCAATTACTCACCTTAATGTCACGATTTAATTTATCCAAAAGCTTGCTCTTTTCCTCATGGCCAATATGAAGCTTGCCCACTCTATTTGCAAAGTCGGTATCTTTCAGCGTGGGATTCGCTTTATTCTGAAAGCAATTATCAGCGATTAGGACAGTGAGTATGAGCTTTGATTCTTAGTATCTTTAAAAAATGAAAGATTCTAAGGTAAACCTCGGTCAGTTCTGATCAAGTTCGATGTGTTTCCGACTTGATGAATCAGGCCCATTTAAATTGTAGAAGCAGCCAATTTGTAGGCAATTCGGTGAACCGTCATCAATCTATCTGCAGAATGGCTGAAAGCTTGACCGTGGGAATATTTGTCCTTTGTTCACTCGTAATAGTGTACAGCTTGACCGTGGGAATATTGCTCGTTTGAGTGAATCATTTAATCTTAAAATCAAGAAATATTCCCACGATCAAGCTTTCAGCCAATTTGTAGGCAAATCGACAAATTCTATAATTTGCCTGATTCATCCGCAAATGGTGCGGGACATACCTTTTCTTTTTCATTGGCCTCTCTGTCGACGCTGCTTCCTTTGAGGTCGTACTTTGAGGAGATGGTCAGCCTGGGACTAAAGATATTTCTCATGGCTAGAAAGTACGTCTCCTGGTCGTTGTATGTAATCCGGTACATGCCGAGATATTGCGGTAATAGAGTGTTGCCTTTCCTCTCCACAATATGCTGACAAAATACAAGTTTTTTAGATTTTTTCGTAATTATTAATGAAATAAGCGGTAATTAGTTTACTTATTACGGCTTATAATAGTATTCATTACCAGGACAAAAAGAATATGACCTTAAAATTTGCCAAAATCAAATTTCATTTATAATCGAATATATGACGTTGTGAAATAAATATCACAAATGATATCTACTCTCTATGCGATTCCTAATTGATGAGTCCTCTTTCGATCTTTTGTATAATACAGAAAAGGATAGAAAATTCAATTTCAAGTTGATAATTTCATTATTAAAATAAATTTTAAACCATTCTCATTGGCTGTTTTAGTTTCAATTCAACAGCCAATGAGAATCGTTTAAAATTTATTTTAATCCAAACCCTCCATGTAAGAAACTGTAAAATGAAATTTAATCAAGTTACCTGTATGACTGTGGAACTCTTGTAATTTTGGTAAATATAAAAAAATTATTACACTATTCAGCTCAGAATAACGATCTGTCAGTGAAATGTAAAAATATATGATTTTTGTTGCCGCGTTCATTACACAACATGATTGAATCTGTCATCAGATAGATGAAATCACATTGTTATCTGTATTTTTATGGAAAACACAGTTCAGGCGTGAAAAATATGGCTAATTTCAAGATCTGAGGGAAAGTTCCCTTTTTCATCTCTAGTTTGACTTTTTTTATGCTCATAGTAATTGGATACTCAGGCCTAGATTTTTAAGGGTCCATCACCTTACTGAATAACTCAAAATATATGGGTCTTTAAGTAATTTAGAAGGAGCCCAGCGAGTAGCCAGTCAAACGGAAAGTCTTTGAATGCAAAGCTTAATCAATTGAACCTGTTATCAGAAGAACAGAATCACTATGACAAGAGAATGTGTATGCGATGATTGACAGATCTTGAATCAGAGATCTTAATGATTCTTCTCGGAGTAGATGCTGCCTTAGAGCAATTTCCACATTTAGGATACTTGAGTTGTAGGTTATTCGCACCAAATGTTCAAAGTAGTATTGATCGTTGGAAGGGGGGGGGGGGAGAAGTACATAATCACAATCTATTGAGCGAAAAGGGTTTCAGAAAATTGGAAATAAATTTAATGCAGAAATTCTGGTTCATGAAGATCTAGAGCCGATTCAAGTAACGTACTAATCATAGGCAGATATTCACTAGTCTAGTGAGCAGAAGAGTTGACAGAGACAAGAAATCTTGATGAAATTCTCCTCGAGAGACAAAAATAAAAATGCTATTTTTAGAAAAGATAATTATTGGTTAGCAAAAGTAATTTGGTCATTTTAGTAATAATAATGAATGAGTTTTTTGTGGGGAAGAGCGTACGTATTTTAAAATACTCTCACTGAATAATGAAAAGACTCACTACGTAATATTCCTTCAGTAAATGATGCATCTCTTCCACGTCTTCAGAGCCGACAGTCTTGACGACATAGTGTCGATTCTGGGTGACCATAAACTTTGAGCCGGACCTCCCGACGGCAGTGTCCCAGAAGGGTTCCGCCGATGTGAATGAGTCCAGGTAGTCCTTGGGGTTGACGTTGAACTTCTCCCGAAGGCTTTGGAAAACGACTGGGCAGTATTCTTTGAACTTGTACTTTTTCGGCATGCAGTCTCTGTCAGAAAAGTGAAATAATTATTCTATTATTAAAGTTAGCGATTTTAACAGTTCTTAAATTACTCTAAAGATTATGAGCTTTGCATTAAAGAGAGACTAGTGCATGGGGTGAGACTCACTCGTTGAAGGCATGATTATTGACTTTAATTTTTATATACGACTTGTAATCATTTTGCATCAAGAGGGTTCTTGGGGTAACATGGCAAAGTTGGGAGAATGAATAGTTTATTCCCCACATGAAGATGGATTTGAGAGGCTCACTGCTTCTGAAGAGTTTAAGTTTTTGCTTTTTCTGCTTAATTCGCTTAGTCTTCTTAAGAGGCTCCATTTGTCTTTTACACAAATTCTGCAATCAAATTTACAATCAAAAAAACAAATTCAACATTACTCATTATGAAGATTGTTTTAATAATGCCTTTTCACGAAATATTATGATTTTAAATTATATTTTGATTATCCAAAATTTTGATTCTAAATACTTCGGTTTTAGCCTTGGAAAGAGGAACTTTTGCATTTTAAACATTTAAAAATATATAGAAGTATGAATAATTTAATAAACCATTTATTTCCACTGACTTTGTGAAATAATTTTTATTTATTTTTCACCGATAAGCAACAAGAGCAGCTTCCTGTAATCACCACTGGTATCCCCAGTGATATCTTTTGCCAAGCTCTTACCGTACTTGCACTCATAAGCCTCTTTTATTGTTCCCAAGTCTATCTGAAAGAAATAAAATATTAATAATTCTTTCTTCGTCGTAAAGTTTTAACATCGAAAACTTACCTCACTCCTAGACACTACCAAGCGCATCAAATCGTCATCTTTAGTTCCCAAGCCTTTCATTGAATTGTACAAGAGCTCTGCGTACATTGACGGCCTATCAAGGCACGATTTGACTAAGAAAGAAATAATTTCCAGTTTTAGATTTTTTAGAACTTTCAGGAAATCCTTTATTTACCCATTGTTAACATAATATTTTTGAAATCCCCGGACAACTCTTTATGAATAGCCTTCTCGATAGAATGATTAGCTAACTGCATATGGAAAAGTTACATTAGTACGCCACCAAAAGTAATAACTCATTTCTTAGTTAATCTTACCTGCTGATATTCGTAATCTATTGCAGCGATTTGCCAGACACTCTGAACGCAGAGAATTTTTATGAATGTTGTCTCATTTGTTCCAAGTTTTCTAAATGAAAGAGTCTTTTTAAATGTATTCAAAGAGTGTTGAGTCAACACTGTTGACCAATGAGGGCTTCATTCTGCCTATTTTTCACTTCAACTCTTCCATATAAGGGATGGATTTTGAGTTCTACTATTGAGAAGTCATGTTTTAGAAGTAAATGTACTTTTCTCCATTCTCATAGAGTTCCAAGGCTTGTGCCTTCGCTTGCAGCCGATCCACGACCATCTCAACCTTGCCACTTCTAAGTTCATTCATCTCAGAGGCATTCGGCTCCTTGCGTTCACCTTGCAACAGCGACACGAGGACCCTAGCAAAGTCCCCGCCACAATCGTTCTTAATATCTTTCTCCAGGTTTCTTTTGTTCGCTAGAAAACATCCAAATGTTAGCTAGTAATCGTAGTATAATATAAAACGTTTAATTACCGTTCTTTTTCTCTTTGATCAAGACTTCGTTATAGAAAAGGAAATATTTGCGTTATTTCAATCATTTTGAATGACTTTGCTTATCTGAAATTCTTTTTAAATTTAATAAAAACAGTTTTAACAAGCTTATTCAATTTGAAAGCAACAGAAATCACTAAATTTTGCATCGTAAATAGCATAATAGCCGGTAAATAGAGAACCAAATCCGCCATCTTGGATTTTACAAAATTCTCTTTTTGAAAGAGACACATGAGGAAAGAAAACTTATAATTCAAATGCGTCCCATACGAGTCAGTGGACTTCAGAGTATAGAAAACTTGCTTAGTGCATCGAACTTCATATATAGTTTAAAAATGATTAGTTTCTACTCATAAGTAGTAGTTATATGAATTTTTAGTGTATTATTTCTTCTTTCTCATAGATCAAAAAAGCTTACACATCAAAAAGCGTAAAGAATGACAAAGTCATATCTTTAACTATTGATTTCGCCTCGCAGATCAGAGCTCACCTGTTTGATAAATATCTTTCATTTCCAAAAGCTCTTTATTTGTAGTTGTACCCAGAATCGAACAAATGGTCTTCTCATCAGTGCCGGCCCCTTGGATAGCTTTGTACAGGGCGTGGGCGTTAATCTCGGCGCTGCTCTTGAAGAGCATTAACACCAACTTCTCATGGTCACCTTTCAGCTCACTCTTCAGCTCCTTCATGAGGTCCTTTCCGATGTGCGTTAGGAAGGATTTCTCGATTAATTTCCTCTGCTCAAAGTTGCATCTCGTTAGAATAGTGTTAATAGCTTCTTTGTTACAACCTTGAAAATATATTTTTGATATTTTTCATTTTGGAGTTATTGCCGCATGAACTTAAAAAAACGTTTTAAATCATGTGTATTTTTTAAATAAGGAAAAACTGCGCAATTCAAAATTTAAAAGAATAATAAATCCTCACCAAAACCCTTCATGGCCTTGTGCAAGGCTTCAGCCTCAGCCTCGGCGTTGAAGCTTTTACTAGAGAATATGGTAGGGGAATAAGTCTCGCCACTTGGCCCAATTGACAGCATACTTGTAGATTTGAATTGTTTCTAAAATTGAATTAAATCTAAATATAGTTCCACAAATTTCAATGAGATTAGAAATCTCTCTCACCCAATAGCAGATTGTATGAGATGAATGATTTCAGCTATTGCATTTCACTTGTTACAATTGCAAGCTTACAATGTTGGTTCTGAGAATTGAACAATTTCTCTTCTGAGGTTCAAATAAAAAAATTTCTCTGTTTAATTTTGTTAAAATAACAGAGTAAATATTTATTCGATACCAACCAGCATAGAGTTCAGTTTGTTAAGCGAACTTCATTCACAATAAATGTAGCTCTTTGAGAATAAAAACTGACATTTTAAAAGGTTTTATAAAAAACCAATAGGATTGCTTCCTTACTAAACAACTTAGTATGTGACTGCTCTAGATTTTTGTTAAAGAAAGTAGTCAAGAGCAATGTAAGAGAAATTAAATCTTTTATTTCTCTCTTCGAATCCACCGCTGGCCATTCGTTCATTTTCCGACCAAATCTTGTAGGAGTTTGCACAACTCGCCTGATGTCTCTGATTTGATGCGTTCTGCCAAAGTTTTCGTATATAGCTTTGGATAAATCTCTTTTATAGCGCCAAGATCAATCTGAGTAAAGGAAAAACTATATAAAGTAGATCTTTTCTTTCCGTGAAACCTCACCTCAGATCTTGTTGTGATCACTCGTATCAAGCAATTTAGATCGCTCCCAATGCCTTCATTTTTTATTTGAATTATCGTCGCGTAGAACTCAGCTCTATCCAACGAGCTGTGAACTGAGAGAAGAAGTTACTCTGATTACTTGATCAATAACCAATGAGATTGCCTCATTGTTCTACTTAGTATGTGACTGTTCTCATATTCAATTCAAATTACTCTGTCCTAAATTAGTGTGTTTCGGTGTACTTTGCACGCTGCAGAAAGAGTAATGATCATTTATGAAACGGCCTGATTTAAAAGCTCTTTTTCTACAAAAAGAATTAATTTGATCTGTGTGTTTTAGCGGCTAAATGATTTTAAAAGCAGTAAATATGCCTCCTTTTGTCAATCTCTCGATTAGTTTCAATGGTTAAAAGTATTTGTCAAAGAGAGAGAACAATTTTGACCATGAAAAAGGTTCTGTGAAAAAAATCAGATCAATTTAACCATTTTTGTAAGAGTTATCAAAACAGAACTCACTTATCACCCAGACCAAATATGCAAATTCAGAATTTGGTTCATGCTTCTTCAACGTTTCCGAAATACTCCTTGAGTTGAGCTAAATTGTTGAGTATTAAATAACTTACTGCGTAGAACGCTCTGTCCACGGCCGCTATCATCCACACGCTGGCCTTGACCATTAAATCCGTGAACTTGGTATTATCTCTAGATAATTAACAGAATGTAATTGATTTCCCCCATAAAGTATCTCGATTGGACTGTTTTTTTATCGAAAAAATATGAAATGAACAGTTTGCTATTAACATTATCACCGCTTCTTGGGTAAATATAAACTACTTTTTAGAAGCTTAAGATACCTCTGTCAAGTTATAAAATGAATCACTTCTTCTCAATCTGTAAACTCCCCGCAATTTCCGCTGCTTCATTAAAGTCAATGATTTTATGAATTCCATGCTTCCTGAAAGTCTCCATCCTCTCCTCAGGTATCTCCTCACGTTCCGCTCTGAGGATTTTCAGTAAAACCTTACTTGTCGTCTCCCCACACTTTGATTTGATCTTCTCTTCGAGGGTCTCGCTCGCTAAGGTTTTCAATTCTTAATATCTTAATTCTCCCGAGAAGAGTTTATTTAAAAAATTCTTGGCAGATTCATTTCGGAACAAGTGCATTTCTACTTTGGAGTGGTGCTCATCTCTGAGAGAGAATTCAGATTCAATACTTACTCTTTTCCTTCGCGACTAAATTAGAAAAAGTTATTTCAAAATTCCTTTCCAATTCATTAAGACCGTTTAAAACGAAGAATGTTTGCATTTTCAGACCTTTTTCATAAAAATTCAAGCGCGCTCACTTTTTGCATAGGCAACCTTAAAATCTTGAATCTCTTTATTTGAACTAGCTCCCAAGATCTCACTCAGTAACTTGACCTCAAAGTTCTTATGAAGATAGTAGGCGTTAACTTCAGCGGGGGTCCTGAGCAGGTTCAAGAGGCACTCTTCAAATTCCTGCTTTGTGCCCTTCTTGATGACCTTACTAAGACTCTTTTCGTAGTTTTCAATACACGACACCTTGATTTGCAACCTCTGTTGATAGGTCCTTGTGGCCATGATGTTGATTATCGGATCGACTTTGATAGGTTTTGCTTCCAGGGCTGATAACAACTCCTCACAGTCAACAACGGGATTGTGAACCTTTTTCCTGACAGTTGGATCATCGAATTCACCGTGCTTGCTAATCTTGTCTATGACTCGTTTCATTATTAAATATAACCAAACTTATTGATTTGCTTATCTTTAGCTTACTCAGAGATTAGAAAATACGCATTTTGCTAGCCTATACTGCATGAGAACTACATCTTTGCACTTTGAAGAGTGTTGAACTTTTTCAAGTTTTCGTCAAAGATACAGGTTATTGACCCGAAAGATTCTGTGATTTGTAATTTAAGTTTTCCACATGGAGGATGCTTACTAAGCATTGCTTAGTGATGAGCAAAAATAGGTAAGTATAACCTGTTGAATATGTAGCTAATATGTGTCTATATCGGCTTAATATGTAATTTAATTAATTAATTTTCCAAATTAAGTCAAATGAATCTTTATCAAATCCTGGAATTGAATAGAACTTAATGTTTTCATCGTTAAAGTTTCCACACAGTTTTAATAAATTTTTAACGAATGAAAAACTTCTTTCAACCTCGCTTGACTATTGAGTATCCGATAATAATCTTGAATATTTGCGCTCTTTCTCTGAATTTCTGTACCAGGTCTTCATAGGTCTTAGGAGGTAGTCCTATTCGCGAAAATAGAGCCTTGCACTTCTTATTTTTATTGACGAGCTGCTTTATACTGACGATTAAGTGATCTACTCTTTTGAATCTATCTTTGATCTTCAAGCAGCAATTGTGCATCAAATGAGCCAAACAAAGGGAGTTAAATTTTTGACGCAGACGTGAAATAAGAAGCAGCGTCCGTGAGTAGTAGAAGAAAATGTTTTCTTTCGACGTCCATAAATCGTCGATTAAATGGCAAGCCTTTTGAGCATTTGACGGTTCTTGTTTCAGCCAAGAATGGAATATTTGGAGTTTCCAAGATTCCGATCACTATGTTCACTACACATCGACCTTGTATTTCGGACTCGTCAATCATGATAAAGACATATTTTCCGTGACAGGTTTGCTTGTTTTCCATGACATTGGTCTGACAAATTGAGGGCATTTGGTTTCTGCAGTTTGATTCTATTGAACAGGGCTTTCAATTTACTTCCTGCGCCCAACTTTTAACTTTTAATTCCTGTTTTTGACATGTGTCGCGGTCTTGAGATGTTGTTCAACAAGAAATTTCGGAATAACGTATTCTAATTTGTATGACAAATGTGACACTAGAGATTATTTTAGATTACTTAGAAGTCCTTCGGGTACAAATCCACGTATTTCTGAGCTATTTGATGAAGAGGTCATGGCATTGATGGGTGTTTGGATTTTAGTTGGAGGATTACATATCATGGTGTAGAAGTGCATTATATTATTGGTTTTAACATCGAAAATTGATTTAAAATCAGAGGTTTTCTCTTGAACAATCCTTATATTAGTTATTCATTAAGGCTAGCCTAAGAAAAATATAATTTATCTCATTTTTCATCTAATCTTTCCTCGAGATATTTGGTTATTAATATATTTAAATATAGTTACATAAATATGTGATCATAACTTGGGCCAGCGGTCGATTTGGAGCTATTAATGTTATTATTTTTCTTTCAAGCAGCTCTAATATATCAAATATGTGTTTATACGTGATTGGTCCTGGTAATGAGTGTGTTTCATGTACGGACAGCCATACATTTTGTATCTCTGTGTTGATTGTTTAAAAGTTTGCTTTCGAAATGTATAAAGCTTCTTATAACTGTTACACAATGTATTTAGTTTATAAGATAAAAAATCATAATTAATATTAAATTAAAATTATCATAACTTTCACCAACATAATTGACAAAAATCAATAATTTTGTCTCTTCTTCATAGTTGTGTAGACATAACAGACAAACATTATTTTCACTGGCTTTGAGTCTATTTCCAATGCATACAATGCGGAATTCCACTATTTATATTTGACATAATTACTTCTTATTATTGAACCAAATATTTAGATCAAAAACATGCTTACAATGTTATTTTGAAAGTAGAAAGAATTTATTCAAAAAGAAAATAGAAAACAGATCTCTGATGAAATAAAGATATGATCATTATTTAACAAGTATTCTCAGCCTATTGATACATAAGTTAACAATGGCCTATATCGTTTACATCTCAACGATTACTTCTAATCCGATTGTAAGCTTCATCTGTAATTCAATCTAAGGCTAAAAGTTACGTCAACAAATTGGAAACTATATTCAAAATGAACAAAATTGATGTTAAATGGGTTGATGTAGCGACAACGCCTTCGGAACTTAAAAGGATCAGAGAACTCACTGGGAATGATAGCCTCGTGGTTCCAGCAATCTTCAAAATGAATGAATATCTTGGAGTAAGTTTTTAGTCACAAGTCCCTCTAGCAGTATTCTAACTTTTTCTTCTCAACAGGGCATGAAAGAAATTACTGAAGCCATCGAAATGGAAAGACTGAACGAATTTCTTAAAATTGCTTCCAAGTGAAAACTTATTTTTTCAATTTTAATAAACATTATTTATATCATACCAAGACATTTCTAGTTATTTTCTCCTAAATATTTGAGGTATGAAATCTATTTTTGCTAAAAATCCACACTAAAGAATAAACTTTTGATCTAGTTATAACTTTCTGATCGCCTTGAAAATGTTTATAAAAGTACTTTGAAAATATTGAATTACTGAAGCATAAACGATCGTGAATCAATAGCAGTGTTAACAGAACTCTTGATGCAATAAATTCGCTTACATATAATGTCACTCCAATAGATATGGAAAGAACTCACAAAATGAATGGAATCGGACCAAACGGTGAAATCTACAAGCCAACCCTTCTGGCGGCCAAAAGCCATTATGCTCAAGGCGATGCTGAAGCCTTAAGAGAAGCCATGAAGTCGTTCAATACAGATGAAAATACCATGATTAATATCCTTGGTGAGAGAAGCTTCAAGCAGCGAATGGACATTAAGAAAATCTACGAATCGATTTATGGAAGAGTAAGCTACCTTGAGTAGTAATTTTTAGGATCTTCTAAAAGACCTTGAAGATAAATGCGGAGGAACCTTTGAAAAGATTCTCCTCGCAATGTTCTTGTCACCCGCCGAGATCATGGCCAATTTCTGTAGAGATGCCATGAAAGGTGCTGGCACAAACGAAGAACAATTAGCAACCGTTATTGGGACCGCTACAAATCAAGAAACTAAAGATTTAAAGGAAGCCTTCTAGAATTGTTAGCTTAAATCTTATCAAATGCAATTAATATATTAACACCTAGTTATTTCAAGTGTTCGGCAAGGATCTTATTGAGGAGATCAAATCTGAAGTGGGCTCTGACTTTCAAAGGATATTAGTCGCTCTTTTGCAAGGCAACAGAGAAGAACCGACAGAGGCCAAAATGGCCGAGTTCAAAAAGAAAGGCATCGAAGTCCTCATCG
Organism: Gyrodactylus salaris; assembly: GCA_000715275.1. Lineage (NCBI taxonomy): Eukaryota > Metazoa > Platyhelminthes > Monogenea > Gyrodactylidea > Gyrodactylidae > Gyrodactylus > Gyrodactylus salaris. The sequence continues at coordinate 18,324 of KL567416.1, forward strand.
ATATGAAGAGGGCGAAGGAGTTGGCTAAGGAGATCTACGACGCTGGCGAAGGGTTAGTCATTGTGGAGCGTTCTACTGAGTTTTCTAATGACTTCATCGTTTAGAAAGATCGGAACTGATGAAGAAAAGATTATCTCGATCATCACGAGACAAAGCGTTTGGAATTTGGCTGCCATTGATGTGAGCTATAATGAGCTTAGCAAGAACAGCCTTACAGAAGCTCTCAGTAAAGAGTTCAAGGGTCCCGTAGCAAAGGCTCTGATTACTGCAAGTAAGACCTATGTGAAACATAATGTTTTAAAATCTCAACCCCTACTTATTCTAGCGAGGGCATGTCTTGACAGGTCGTCTCTGTATGCAGACTTGATTCGTGAATCCATGAAAGGTGTCGGAACTGATGAAGATAGACTGGTTAGACTTTTGGTCGCCAGATCTGAGGTAAGGTGGGGTCTTAAGCTTTCGAATCACTTATTTTTGAGTCTTCTAGATTGATCTAGGAACTGTCAAGGCCGTTTACCAAGAAAAGTTCAAAAATACCCTCAAAGAAAGTGTTGAAAAGGAACTCAGTGCTTATGCGGAAAAGCTCATGTTGAAGATTATTGGGGAATCTAGTTAGAATGGAACTCCGATATTTCTGATATTTCAACGTTTATAGAATGTTTAGTTTCTTCTTTCAAATAAAATTGGTTACTCAATACCTTTCTCCAATGATTGTTTCAGTAACTTTTTTAATACAAAACTATTTACATGGGATACTATTTTCTTTATAAATCTGTGGTCCCGATTGTTCCTAGCGCAAGCGATACCAAGCGAAAATTTTCTATGCTTTTTACAGCTGAAATTTAAATTCAAGATTATTTATTTCATCTATAAGAAAAAAATAAAACCCATTTTATTGTTAA